>PVKZ01002561.1:189777-212928 GCA_004027375.1 Macroglossus sobrinus | reverse complement strand
TTGAAATCAATTATACAATTTTAGGTAAGTTTAAAGCAGGTATTATTATTATTCCTATATCACAAATTGAAAAATTGAGGTATAAATATGCTTTCTTTCCCAGAGACACACAGCAAGTTAATGAAATAAAAAAGGAAGAAAAAATACCGGACTTTTATTGCTCTTTTAATGCTGTATCCCTTTGCTTATATTGAATCATTTCGTAGTTTTAACCACTTGTTAATATAACTGAGCGAATAAAAGAAACTCACTAATATCCTTCAAGACTCAGCAATAAGAAAAGACTTATTGAAAATAAAGAATATTATAGGTAGGCATCATTATTGTTAATGTGAGTCTTACAATCTTCTACTTATCATGATGCTTTACCCTTTTGATTTTATAAATAAGAGATTTTCTGGTGAAATGTCATTCTGTAAGCCTCTATTCTAAGAAAAATAATATAAAATCCAATTCATTTTCATGACACTTAGGTATTGAAAAGAAAAAAAGGTCCTAAACTTCAAGGAGCATTATGTATCTGTTTTAAGTTCTCTTCATGTAAAGAAGAAAGAATCTCTCTGATTAATTTTTCACATTATATTTTCCTTTGTTTCTTTATAAATTAGTTTGGGCTTATATTATAGGTTACTTGCTAAATCTCAATTACCATTCTTCCTTATTTAATTAACTTTTGAAATGTGTTTTGTGTAATTAATGTTATCTTTGTTATGGCTCTATAATATTACTTTTATTCATGTTGTTTCTTGATATGTGCATTTTTAGAAGTAGAAACAATAATTAAATAATAAATTCAAGCATAATCATTTAAAAAAGTAAATAGTGGCACCTGAAGAAAATTAAGCTATAAATTTGTCAGTGATAATTAATGTAAATATAAGGAAATATAATTAACAATAATTAGCTTCCACTTATTTCATCTCTATAAATGTGTTATATATATATATATATATATATGTATATATATATATATATATAATTTGTGATTAGGGAATGAGGAATAACATCAATTCATTATACGTCAACAGAAATCTTTTTCTTAGATTTAAACTTTCTATGGTACAATCATCTCTTAATATGTACTAGTCACACTGAATTTATTTTAAATTTACTTCAGTAAGAAAATTGCCTCTGTATCTAGTGCATTTAATCACATATTTGGTAAATATGTGTTAAAATACATTAACTGATATGTAGTATGTAAACTCTAGACAGCACATATTATTTCTAAAAATTAAATTAGTCAGTAACTTTGTAATTTAAGAAAGAATGGTCTGTCACAAATAGCATTCATCTAGAAATGAAGTCAAGTTGTACCACTCACCTTGAGTGTGGTGACCTGAGAGATTGTCCTTCTAATTGAGAGGATGATTCTTATTGACTGGTTGGGAAAAACAATGTTTCACAATAAGTTTGGTTTCTTATTTTATTTCTTTCTTTTCTACATTAATGAAGGATGCTGAATGATGTTTTTTAGTTCTTGGATATAATTAGGTCAATAATTATCTGGAACTGTGGGCATATTCTTAAAGAATGTGCTATTCATTTCAAAAATTAAATTTGGTTTATTGAAATCAAATCTTATTTTTCACATAAAGCAAATTCAGATTTCCTCCTTTTATATATCATTTTAAATTATTATTATTATTATTATTGTTGTTGTTGTTGTTGTTATTATTAATTTTACTTTTTATTTTTTAGGCAAGGCAACCCTTGGTTGATCTCACAAATTGCAAGAACCTTGTCAGTTTACAATCTCTTATTTTTTAAATTTTTTACACCGACAGCAACTGGTCTTCCTAGGTGGCCTCCCATCCAAGTACTAATTAGGTCTGACCCTGCTTAGCTTCAGAGATCAGACAGGGTGGAGCTTGCTCAGTGTAGCTCTGCCATAGACTTAAATAATTTTTTAATTTAAAAATTCTATTTAACCTTGTAATATTTTTAGCTTTAAAAACAGTTGCTATCCTAGTTTACTCTTTTATCTCATAAATGGATATCTCAAATAATATATTATTTTTTTTATTGTATAACTATATCTAAATCGACATCTGTTTTACAGATGATAGCCATTGGTGTTATTTTCAAGCTTTTTTTTTTTTCCTATTATGAACATTACAAATAGTGCATGGACTGTGGCATACAAGACTATATTCCTGGAAGTGCGATTACTGAATAATAAGAAATGTACAAATTTGACTTTATAAGAAAATGTAATGCCAAAGTGATTTTTAAATGGCAGCACTGGTTTGTCCTCAGCAGTGTATGCATATATCCATTGTTCCACAACTCATCAACAACCGAGATTGTGATACTATTTTTTCCCAATTTAGTAATGAAACTTAATTTCTGAGTACCACTGATAAATAGCACATGATTTTCTTAGCAATATTAAATGTTCTTTTTATTATACAGTAAATATTCAGATATGGTAGGGTCTTTTTGACCACTCTATTTTCTGTTTTCTTGGTCTATCATTTTATCCCTGTGTACACTATTGTCTTCGTTACTATGGCTGCATCATGTCCTGATATCCTGTACAGCAAATCTCTCGCCTGCTCCTTCATTTCAAGATTGTCTTTCAAAACTTTTATTTCTTTATGTTTTGTCTCCTTCACTGCTTAACTGAAATATTACTGTGAGTTAATATTTGTCAAACTAGATGAAAATCTGAAATTTAAGTTAAAACAGAAAAATTAAAAAACATTTCTGAATATCTTAATGTGTAGATTTTGATATATATCTTCTACCCTTACAATATAAAACTCATATACATTACTAAAGCCTAAATTTCTAATATAACAAACTATGCCTGAAGAAAACTACATCCTGTTTTCAATACTTTTAACATAGATTCTTGTTCAATTGTTATATCTTTTTCATTTTTCTACCAAAGATAACTTTTGATTGAAAAAATAAATTTTTCATTTACTTATGGGCATTGGATAAACTAAGCAGGTATGAATAATGGGAGCATAGGGTGAAGAGTAGAAGATATGATTGTTAGAATAAACTTATGCAATTTACATTGTAATCAAGTTCAGGACTGTAAATATCTAAAAATACTAATGCTAAAGACATGATTTGTGATCTGGGATGAAATCCAATGAAATTAACCTATTTTGAGTTTACTCACAGTGAGTCAATGATTGTAATGCAATAATACTTCCTATGGTTTCATTGTTTGTCTCTCTTTAGTTTCTAATACAAAGAAACTTCCCATAGCATATATTTTGAACAGGCCAAGATATAAAGGTATCAGTTTGCATACAAGTATCAGTTTGTATAAAGATATCACTTTATCTTACAGAAATAATAATGACTTAATAAAATATTTGAGATATAAGCAAGTAAGATGGAAAAGGCAACAAAGTTGTCTTTTTTCCTATTTAAAATAAATATAAAATACAAATTCAAATTGTTCTGCTAGTCATCAGTTATTACTTTGAAGTATTTAAAAAGCTGATTATAGAAATTAATATAGCTGCATAGTTCTAAATTAAACACAGATATTTATGATAAAAGATGCTGTTCTTAATATTATAACACAAGATAGCTTTTGAGCTGTCAAGTACTGTACTTTTTAGGCTAATTTAGATTTATATATAATCCTTAATGAATGTGCAAAAACTGAAAGAAAAACTCAGTAATTACTTTCTCTAATTATCTATTTTAATTATGTTCTAGCTATATGCAAAAAGGAAGCATTCTAGCAGATCTGTATTTAAAAAAACTAAAATCAAAGGCTTTCTCTATATAGATGTTTTCCTTGAAAGTTGCTAGGTAGTTACTGCCACAAGCTCATTTCTCCCCCTCCCCACTACCTCCGGAAAAGAGATTTAACATGTTAATTTAAAAAAATCTCATTTTAAAATTGGCCTATTTAATGAAAATATAATGTGGTACAACTCTGCCATTTTCTCAACTACTAAACATTATTTATGAAGAAATGCACAAACATCATTCTTGTTCTGGACTGTACAAGCCTCCTATCTTTAGTATTTGTGTTATTTAATTGGCTTCCAAAGGAAATCCATGACTTTACACTTTCCCATCAAACCGATTTTATCATATTATAATTACCTTTGAATTTATTCAAAATAACAAAATAGTTTAAATGTATTAATAACTTGCTCATAAAGTATTAAGAAACCATGAGGATTTTGAGTAAGTGTTAAAAGATTAAAGTTATCAATTTAGTTCACATATACTTAGTATAGCAACATATATTAAATTATAACTTTTACAGATAATGGATCTTTTAAAAGCATTGTGTTTCCTTGTCTCTAAAAATATTCTAGCAGAGTCTGGTTAATCTCTGTAAAAAAAAATATGTGTTCAATTATTGAGTTAGATGACTTTAAAGATCTCTTTAATAAATATATAAATAATAATTATAATGACAAAGAAAAAGAACAATAAAGGTACCATTGTATCGAGTACTTCATAAATATTGCTTTATTTAATACATGTGGTTACACAAATGAAGTCTTTAGTAGGCAGATTTTTCAAATGAGAACTAAAAATGTGGAAACATTAATTACTTGATGGAAATCACGCAGATAGTAGAGGTGGAATTCAAACTGACATGCGTTTCTGTAAGTTCACACTCTTTCTCTAACATGACTTGTTATTCTTCTCATTTACTCAGATTTCTAGTTATAAATATACATTTATAAATGGTAGGCATACAGGCATGATATGCAATAATATGCATTTTTAAATTCTTTGGGTTCTGGCTTTTCAACATTTGAAAGAATGATATCAAAATAAACTTTATTTCCATTGTTAAAATATTTAAATTATTTGCTTTGTAAAATTATTTTTCAAATATCTCTTCTGAATTTTTTCATGTTTGTTGGTGATAGTCTGAAAAATAAGGCTATTTTAGATTACCACCAACACATACACACACACACATATGTATATAATTATTATTATTATTATAACCAATGCTATATTTCATTACTGCAAAGATGAGATTTGGGAAAAATACAATTTCCAGGAAAGGAAATCTATTTTCTTTTCTAATCCTTTATTACAATTAAGTCATTTTTTTTACTGTTAGTTGTATATCAAATAATTCATATGCAACAAATAATAAAGACTTTGCATGCACAATATCAACTTAGAGAAAATATAAGCACAATATACCTAAGAGAGATCTGGTGTAGTTCTATGTCAGAAAATGCCTGTGTTTTTTTAAAAAATCCACAATTTTCTACTCATTACAAGAATTGTTAATATTTTTTTTTGTTTTCAAAACAATCAGTATTTCTTTAAAAAAAACTGTCTTTAATTTTTGACATTAAAAACAATGAAAACAGCAATGTCTTTTAGAAATCTGTTCAGAATACAAGAAAACATTTCAATGTTTTGTGCTGAAACAAAGTGAAGAAATAAATGCCGCATGTTCTGCAGTTTGCAGACTTCACAGTGAATTTCATGTGTCCCTCAACTTTGATCTAAACAATTGCAATTGATAAATGGAATAAGATCTTGTAGGCAAGAGAATAGACATTTCCCCACTTTCTAAACAATTTAGTTGCTTACAGGATTTCTTGGGAAGAGACATTTCAATTTATACACTAGTTCCAACTCAGGAGAGTTGGATGAAAGCAGAAATATTTTAAAAGACTAGAATTCAAGATTACTGATAGAGGTGTGAAGTGGATAATTTGGAACAGAATATAGGAGAGTGGCCTAGATGTAAAGTGCAAAAAAAGAGGCATAAAACCTGGCTTCAAATTTACCTCTGACTTTTTTTTTTTAAATTTCAGCTTGCTTAAGGTATAATATGCAAAACTGTAAGATATTTAACGTGTAGAATGTGCTGACTTGATATATGCATACATTGTGAAAGGATTCTCTGCATAGAGTTAATTAACACATATATCACCTCACGTATTTATCTTTTTTTGTGTATGAGAGAACATTTTTCTACTCTCAGCAAATTTCAATTATACAATACAGTATTATCAACTTTAGTTACCATGTTTTACAGAACTTATTCAGAACTAAAAATTTGTACCCATTGATCACGCTCTTCTTACCACCCTCCCACTTTCTCCATACCCTACTGCTCCTGGCAACCATTTTTTTCCTGTTTCTACAAGTTTTACTTTTTTAAAAAGATTTTATGTATAAGTGAGACCATTCAGTATATGTAGTATTTTGTCTTTGTTTGGCTTATTTCACTTAGCACAATGCCTTCAGGATCCATTTATGTTGTCACAAATGGCAAGATTTCCTTCTTTCTAATGGCTTAATAATATTCTATTGTTTACATACACATCTTTATCCATTCATTTGTCAGTGGACCCTCAGGCTGTTCTATAACTTGGTTATTGTGAATAATGCTGCATTTACTTCTCTTAATCTTGTCCAATCATTTCAAATTGTTAAGCTTCTTTGATTCTCCGTTTCCCTCTCCTAAAATATAATTATAGAACTTTAACAGACTGTGAAAATTAAAATAAATTAGATATGTGAAAAGAAAAATTTAAGCTAAAAAAATATATTTTTAAACAATTTTATTTGACCTTACTAGGGTAATTAGGAATTACTGTAATAGCATATAATTTTAAAAGCCTTTAAATAAGAGCTAATAAAATTGAATCTACCTGGAAAATTTTAACAGAGGACAACCTAATGCTATTTTTAGAATAGGAAAATAGAATATATTTGTAATATCAAAAGTGAACAGCAGTTTAAAAGAATGAGGTAGAATAGCACACACTGACATTGAATTCCTTCAGAGATATATTTATATAGCACAAATTACAGAATAAATTCATAGTATGAGCAAATTCTTATAAAATTTTATATTTTGGCAATTTGTTAAGAAATTTTAATAATCACAGTGATTAAGGTGGTGGTACTGATATTTAGAAATTTATAGCAAAAGATATTAAATATCCTGCAATGCACTATGCAATCACAGAAACAGAAAAAAGTTACCAGAATCTGCAGAACTTTTAAAATATCTCATTATATACCTTGTAGGCTAAAACAAACAAAAGAAACAAAAAAATGGCTAATAATCATCTGAACCTAGTACTTAAATTCAATTTCCATATAAGTAATGGAAGTACTTAGTGGATTTTAATATGCGTTGTATTAAAACAAAACAAAACAAAACAAAACAAAACAAAACAAAAACCCTAAGGTAACAAGAGGCTTCCCGAATGATGAAGTTAAGGAGTTCAGCAGACATTTTGTTCAGCAAACAAGTTAATTTATGAAAAAAAAAATTATTTAAAGACTCTGGAAGAGTCTAAAGTGTATAACTGCTACTACATTTAGTACTTCTTTTTAAAAACTCAAACAAATATTTGTCTAACATTTAGTAACATTTTCTCATTTTTAAATGTAACATATTTATCAATTAAAATTTGATTTGGTTTTACTAATTAGAAGATTTACATTTTCTTGGAAATGGATTAAAGATAAGCTTTTGACCTTAAAGTTTTAGGACCTTAATTCAAGGATATCGATCATTTTGAATTATAAAATACTTGTTAAAATTTTTTGATAGTAGCTCTAAATCAAGATAAAACAACAACAAAAACACAGATATGGTTGAGTAGAGCTCTGTCAACCAAAATTTTCTTTGGTTGTTTTTTGTGGGCATAGATATTTTCTAATCATCTTGCAATTAGATGCGATCACATGAATTTTTTCTAATCAAAAAAATTTAATCAGAGGTTATATATTTTTATTTCCAAATTAAGCTTTTTGCAGAGCTATGCCCCCTCTAGGATCTCTTTCTTCTGTGGAAAATGAGGATATAAAAACTCAAAGGTTATTAAAGACGCTTGTCATTGTCCTGAAAATGTAAACCATCTTGAATAGTCAATCTTTTATATCTTAAAAGCACTCATTGTCATTTTTTCCATATTCACAATCTAGAACAATCTTTTAAAATACAGAGCATTTATGTGAAAGAAAAAATTCCTGAATATTTTAAAAGCTTTCTTGGAACCGCCATTTATCTCTTTCAAAGTTATCATAATTTATCATTAAATTTCAAAAGGAAACAGTATAAAGAGAATTCTCTTTAAAATTGAGGGAAAATACTTCACTTAAAAAATTACTCCTTGTTTCAAGGAAAACGATTACTAGATTTGTCCAGAAACTTCAAAAAATACAAAAGTAATACACATACTTAAAATATCAAATTCTAATATATACTTTTAGTATTACTAGTATATATGTCTGTTTTAATACAGAGCAATGCAACATAATGGGTATGACAATGTTTATCAATCAGAAAACAGCTTTTTAGAACATGTAAGTGAAAAATTGATGAAGGGTGTTACTGCACAAATGAAGCTCTACATAAAATTTGCAATAAAACCTTCTTCCTGTTACCAATATGTCTTAAGTAATTTTTACTTAATCCCAAATCTTTCTTCAAATTGCTAGAATTATTGATTTCAATGTAACAATGTATAGTAGTAGCATTTGGTTTGAGAAATATTTTCCTACAAGGAAAACATAGTGGTGAATAATTTTAATATCTCTACCAAAATCTTTTTTATTTGTAAGACATGCCTTTTTTAAACATGAGCCCGTGAAAGTGAATCTCTGAATTAGTTAGTATGCACTAATTGTCATGTTTATCCCTATTGATTTTGTTCTAGTCAAACTCTGCTAATTTCATATAATTATTGCTTATTATAGCCTGAGGGGACCTCACAGATCAATTTGTGATACCTAGCTCCTCCATCACAGCACACTAAGCTTCAGAGAAGTTAAATGATTTTTCTCAGGTCTCACAGCTTCTTAGTGACAGACCCAATACTTACAACCTGAAACCTTGGTTGTATTTAATTTTATTTATTGAGACCATTTATTTTTTCTTAATTAGATAGCTTTTGTTAAATCACAGGTGTTTTATGTGTGCTTTTTAGAAAGGTATTGAAATAAATAATAATGTATGCTTTATTTCTCCCATACTAATAATAGCTTTAAATATTTTTAGAGGGAAATAAACAATCTTTAGAAATTTTTTATATATTTCATCACATTTTTAATGACTGCATCTACTTCTCTAATATAAACATTTTATATGAAAGTTCTTGTCCTCTTATTTTACGTGTTTATCTGCATAAACATAGTACGGCCTGAAAATCCTGCAACATCATTTTAGAAGAACCATTATAATGGTCTTTAGTTTAAAAGCCTGGTTATAATTTCATTCTACAATGTAATATTGACTACCTATAATAAGTAGTGTCCTGTGCTTGGAACACTCATTTAATGAAACCAATGTGAATACATATTGTTTGGTCTAAGAGCCCTAGTGAAAAATGTAAAATATGATATTTTATTGTACTTAACATGAAGTATAAGAAAATTTATTTCTAAACAGCTTGAATCCTGGCTTTGCCAATTAACTGCTCTAGAAATTTTTGAAAGTTTCTTCTTTTTGTACTGTTTCCTTAACTGTAAAATGGAAATGATTTAGAGATTCAACCTCATAGCGTTGTTGTGTTAGTCAATTGGTATATATAATGATTTCAGAAAATTGCTTAGAATATAAGTGCTTAACAAATGTAAGCTTTTAAAATTTATCATTAGGTATGGCAAATAAAAATATTATTTCAGCTCATACAAAAGGCCACACTAATGGCAGAGCTGTTTCTGGTAAAATATATATGAGTATGACATTCATAAGAAACACCTTCATTTTTGTCAACTTTTCCATTGTCAGTGAGGTTTCCTTTAAAGAAGAATGCTAAAATTCACTCCCTTAAGAACTTATATTTAAATAGTATGTTCTTAACTTAGTATCTTCTAAAATCTGAGGTCAACTGGAGTAATAAAGGACTTTTCAAATACAGCAGAATCGTGATGGTAAAATGTTTCCTGATACATGTTGTGCTATAATTCTTTATCCTGAATCATAGTATCTGACTCTGTGTGTGTGTGTGTGTGTGTGTGTGTGTGTGTGTGTGTGTGTATTAATTTCACTTAAAGTAGTTTTTCTTTTACAATTTGGCAAAGAGAGCACTGGTAGTATTTTCTTGAAGCTCCTAGAAGACTCGCGACATTTGCTGACCACAGCATTTATCCCCTTTCATTGCAAATACTTGTTCATGTCTCCCACTACCATAACTATGTGTCTTAAGGAATATGATTGTCTTGTTTCTCACAGCGTGTTTCTAGTACAAGATCAATAAAATGTTCAATAAGAATTCAATTCCAATGAATTGACCCTAATACATTTTTTTTGAAACATCCTATATTAATTCTCTATGTACCTGACAACTCAAAATCCACAGTCTTCTGACTATAAAGAGAAGGTGAGCTAATTTGGGCTATTTCTCATGCAAGAATTGTTTTCCTTTTCTTGGTATATCACCAAAGTATGTTTTATAAAAATGTCTCCAAAATGCAATATGTTAAAAATATCTCATGAAATCCTATCATTTGCAATGACATGGATGGATCTAGAGGTTATTATGCTGAGTAAAACATGTCAAACAGAGAAAGATAAATACCATATGATTTCACTTATATGTGGAATCTAAGGAACAAAAAGAACTAATCAAAAATAGACCCACAAATATAGAGGACAATTGGGTGATGGGCAGAGGAGAGGGAGGTGAGAAGACTGGGAGAAAACGGTGAAGGGTTAAAGAAGTACAAATTAGTTGTTGTTAGGTTACGGGGATGGGGAGCACAGCATAGGGAATGCAGTCAGCAGTAAAGCAATGGCTGCGGGTAAAGCCAGAGGGAAGATAGAGTAACCAGGGAGATCATTTCAAAAATTATATGAATATCTAACCAATGTACAATATACTTAAAATTAATAAAATATATATCCCTTGATCCCATGGAATCCACCTACTACACAGAATAATTAACTTAAAAATAAGTCTATAACTATAGAAATAGATGCCATTTTTTCTTACATTTATTTGAAAGTAAATCCTAGAAATTAAATTAGTCAATAAAAAATGTTTAGTTACAACCATATATGGTATATTTTCACAGTAACTCATTATACCTTCTTGAAAGTGCATAACTTTAGATAAATGACTTTACCTGAGCAGTAGCCCAGAGTTAACTCACATTTTCAGTTATAATGCAATATTCATTCCCTCAACTCTATTGCAAAGTCAAAAGCAAGAGAGTAAGACAATTTTTCAGAAGTTTATTTTTTCTAAAATAATTATTATATTGTCAATATGATCTCTGTATAATAGCAACCATACTATCAAGAATTAATGGTTAGTCCATTGTTATTTCCAATTCCAAGTGACATAGAATAAACCATTTTGTTTTACATAGACAAAAAAGTCTCTTCACCACATTCTTCAAGCGGTAGGCTTAGAAAGAATCTCCAGTGAACAGACACTACCGATCCCTTATCATGTGGTTCCTTTTACTGTACCTGCACACAGACATGCTCTCGTGGGGTGTGTGTGTGTGTGTGTGTGTGTGTGTGTGTGTGTGTGTGTGTGTGTGTGTTCGTGAACATGTTATTAGATTTAAAATCAATCACTACTAAAAGAAAAAAAAATGGTAATGTTATAAAATTAGCTCACTGTTGTTTGTAACAGTATATTCCCAGATATCAATTAATAATCTCTTAGACTCAATTTATACAAAAATACACTAACAATGATTTAAATAGTTCCTACTGAAGAATGGCTGACTTTGTATAATTGCTGGGTATTTATTTAAGTCAGCATGGTAACCACATGGGATAAATTTATTTTCAAACAGTGGATCCATACTGCTGCCAACAGTATTACAATGATTTATCCTTGAATTCAAGCCTCTACAGAGTATCATGATTCACTCCCTGGAAAGGATAACTGTCCTTGTGTCCTTAGGCTCTGTCTCTCACTTAACTCTAGTCAACGAAATAACAGTTGTGTTAAGAGGAGGCTCAGCCTCCTTGTTCCTTAATCAATGTACTAATTGCCCAGATAAATTTCTTCTACTCAGAAACAATTTCTACATATGTGATAGGTTCAATGGCCTCTCCCAAACAGAATCAATAAGAATTTGACAATGTTTTCATAAGTGCAAAATATTATGGTTAAAATGGTCTACAGGTCAGAGTTTTTTTCTTGTCCACACACACACATACATACAGACAAACAAAATAACTTTAACTCTATATTTAATACACATAAAAACAGTGAATTACACTAAGGTCATACATTGACAGACTATCAAGAATTTATATTTTAGTTAGTTGATATGTATTTGAAGTTCTAAGGGTTATCTTCTCTTTCTTTGTTTTATTCTATTACTCTCTCTGTTATCTCTCACTCCTCAGTTTTCCATATATAGAAAAAAATGTATAAATGATCACAGAAATTTTGTTAATTCTTTCCTTGGCAACTAATACTTTTGATATTAAATCTATTAAAAATTTAAAGAGAAATATTCAATTCCAAATGTAACTGACATTAACCTGCTGAATAAAATTAAGTTCAAATTTTCCTATTTTTCTGAAAATGCAGACATAAAAAATAAGATCAGTTAATATTAAAAATAATTACCCATTTAAACATAAACATTTATGCAAATAATTTTTTAAATTAAACTGATTAATAGACTTCTTACAAAAATATTTTTTAAAAATATTATTAAACACTTTACATATCTTTTTTTCATTAATCTATTTAGCCTATATTTGGTTTTCAATCTTATACTTATGCTTACGTTATAACTTTCTATCTTCTCTGCATTTTATTTGCTAGAGCCATAGCTAGCAATGTTTGTTCATCATTTAAATTGAAATGTGTAATTTTGATGTATATTTAAGTGAAAAAATTCAGTCACCAATTTTATAAATCATACTTAGATTATGCTTATAGTTAAAGTGCTTATAGCAATTACATCTATGTTAATTATATGTACATACATAATTGTGTTTGTGTTAAAAGTATTAGAACATTAACTGATAATTGTGTATCCCTTATATTCCAGGTATTGTTATATTTGTTTTATACATAACATTAATATATTCAGTCTTCTGAAACATTCTGAGTTTACAAAGATGGGCAGTGAGGCACAGAGAGCTTAAATACAGTGTGACCATAGCAATACAGCAGGTATATGGTGAGCTAGTATTCAATTTCAGGAAGTTTGGCTACGAAGACCTTTGGAGAGGTACAAAAAGTGAATTTTTCAGAGTGAAAATATTTGGGTGATAGGGTTAAAGTTGATTCATTTGGTTTCTTTATATATATTTTTATTTTTATATACATTCTTCAAGAAATTAAACGTATAAATAGTATTCAAAACTATAGAACTTAAATGCTTGAAGTTTTAAATAAGTTTTATTAAAATTAAACCAATATAAATTCAATTTATCCATTTAAATTGTACAGTATAATGTATTTTTGTACATTCACAAGGTTATGCAACTATCACTATAATTTTGAAATATTTTCATCACTCAATAAAGAAATGCCATTAGCTGTTCCTGACCATTCTTGTTGTCACTTCCCACCCCCCCCGGTCCCAGATTCCACTAATCTACACTCGGTCTCTCTGGATTTGCTCATTTACAACATTTCACATAAAAGGTTCATAAACATGTAATCTTTTGGGTATAGCTTTTTGACTTAGAATAATGTTTCCAAGTATCATCCATGTTGTCAACTGTTTCTTTGCTTCATCATGTTTATTGTCAGATAATATTCTACTATATAGATATACAACATTTTGTTTGTTCATTCATCTATTAATGCACATTTGGTTTTATTTTCTGGCTGTTATAAATAGCCAAAGCATTTGTGTACAGTTTTTACATGAATATATGTTTTCAATTATTTGGATATTTGCCTACAAATAAAATTAATGGTTTATATGATAATTCTATGTTTAACTTTTTGAGAAATGTTCAAAATGCCTTCTACAGTCTCAACACTATTTTTTATTTCCACTAGCAATGTATACTGTTCACATTTCTTAACATGCTCATCAATACTTGTTATCATCTGTTTTATCAGTATAGCCATCCTAGTATGTGGGAAGAGGTATCTCAAGTAGAATTTTGATTTGAATATATCTAAGGACCAATGATGTTGATATATTTCATGTATTTATTATTAATCATTATATATTTTTAGATAAATGTCTACTCAAATCTTTGACCCTTTATTATTTGGGTTATTTGTCATTTTTATTGTTAAGTTGTAGAAGTTTTACATATAATTTGGATAACAGACCCTTACTAGGCATATACTAGCAAAATTTTACTCCTATTATTTGGAATATTTTTTAGTTTTTGATAGTAGTGTTATTTGAAGCATAATAATTTGAAATTTTAATAAAGTTGACTTATTTTGTATATCAATACTGTATTCTATAAAAATATGACCAACTTATTTATTAGTGCCAATTATTTTGTGGATTCCTTAGAATTTTTCTAGACTTGATACAAAATCAAGTCATCTGAAAATAAAGGTAGTTTTATATATTCCATTCCCTCTTTGGTAAATTTTATTCGTTTTTCTTATTTTTATTACAAGAAAAACCAAGTACAATGCTGAATAGAGGGTAAGAAGAGACATCCTTGTAGTGCCCATCTGTTAGCGGAAAGGTTTTCAGACTTTCACCATGTAGAATGATGTTAGCTGTAAGCTTTTTATAAATGCCCTTTGTCAGATTGGGAAGTTCCACTCTATACTAGCTCCTTGAATGTTTTTGTCATGAAAATGTGTTGGATTTTGCCAAATACTATTTCTCCTATTGAAATAATAATATGTTTCTTGTCTTTTATTCTATCAATATGATGTTAAATTTATTGTTTTTTTTTTTTTTTGTATGTTGAATCCCCCATGTATTCTGAGGTAAATCCCATATGTCTTGGTGTATAGTCCTTATATGTTGTTAGAATTGGTTTGATAATATTTTGTTGATAATTTTTGCATCTAGATTTTTAAGTGTGGTGAGCTTGGGGATTTCATGACTGATCAAGAAAAAAGATGAGACCATGAACTGGCAGTAGCACATAGAGAGTTTTCTTTGGATGGCTCTTTGACAGGTATGCCAATGAAGATAAGTCCCTCACAGCATGAAACCGGTCAGGAACAAAAATACAGGGCCACCAAGGAGAAGAGGGCAAGGGCACTCCCAGAAAACAGAGGAATTGGAGAGGGCCCCTATGTACCTAGGGAATGAAGTTCAGGAGAATGATAGGAGTCTCTGGGTCAGAAAATTCTTAAGGGCAACTGTGGCTTGGAGTCTTTTATAGCCCCGGGGTTTTTCTTAGGATAGATTCGGGCTGAACTTTTGTGGAGTGTGCAAAGTAGGTAAGCTCTAAATGACAAATCCTGTTTATTTTCGGCTATCTTTAAAGCAAGTGGACATGTAAAAATTTGACTTTGTTGCCAACAGACCTTTGAACCAACAATCCGAACTTGCAGTGAAGAATTAAACAACACAGGAACCATCTTTGTCTTATTTACATACAATACAGTATTATCAGTCTGTAGTTTTATTTTTTAAATACATTTGTCAGTTTTGGGTTTCAGGGTAATACTGGTCTCATAGAGTTGAAAAATTTTCCTTCCTTTTGTTATTTGAAATAAAGCAAGAAATTTTGCTTTTAATTCCCTTTAAATGTCTTGTAGAAATCACTAGTGAATTTATCTGTTTCTGGGCTTTTGTGGGAAAATTTTTGATTATTAATTTAATATATTTTTCAATTACAATTGACATTCAATATTATATTAGTTTCAGGTATACAGCATAGTGGTTAAACATTTTTATAACTTACAGAGTGATAACCCCATAAGTCTCATACTCACTTGGCACTATACATAGTTATTATAATATTATCGATTATATTCTCTAGGTTGTACTTTACATCCTCATGATTATTTTTTCTTTATAATCCTTTTCATTTTTGTAAGGCCAATAATACTGCCATATTTTTATTTACAATTTTAGAAATTTAAATCTTTTATTTTCATGGTTAGTTTACCTAGATATTTGCCAATTTTGTTGATCTTTTCAAAGAACTGGTTTTACTGGTTTTTTAAAAATGATTTTCTCTTCTATATTCCATTTGTTTATGCTCCAATTTTCATTATTTCTTTTATTCTACTGGCACTGTGTTTAGTTTGCTCACCTTTTTCTAATTTCTTAAGATGAGAGATTGGGTTATCATTTTGAAATATTTCTTTTTTTTTAATATTGGCTTTTGTAGTTATAAATTTCCCTTTAAGCACTCCTTTAGCTGAATCCCATTAGTGTTTGTTTGCTGTGTATTTATTTTTATTGATTGCAAAGCATTTTCTAACATTTCTTATGATTTCTTCTTTGACCAATTGATTATTTAGAAGTTTATTGTTTAATTTGTATGTATTTTTGAATTTCTTAAATTTCCTTGTTATTTTCTAATTTAATTCTACTGTGATCAGAAAACATACTTTGTGTGATTTTTGCTCTTTTAAATTTTATTCAAGTTAATTATAAAATAACTTTATAATAATAACTTATTATAAAATAATAGTCTGACTTATGGTCTACCCTAGAGGATGTTCTGTATGAACTTGAAAAGAATGCATATTGGCTGTGTTTTATAATGTGTTCTCCCTACTTTGTATTAGTACTGTCATACAAAATACACACTTAAACATTATAAGTCCATCAACATAATTTTATAATAGTTATATATGTGGTTATCTTTAAAACTAATAGGAGAAAAGATTAACACACAAAAATATATTTATACTATCCTTTATAATACCTACGTAGTTAGTTTTCCTGGTTCTCTTTATTTCTTTGCATGAACTTGAATTACTATCTGGCTGTCTTTCATTCTGACCGGAAGAACTACATTGTAGTTCTTGTAGGCAGGTCCTTGTAGGCAGGTCTGATAGCAATATATTTTCTCTTTTTTTGTTTATCTGAAAAAGTCAATTTCTCCTTCAACTTTGAAGGAACAGGTAGCAGAATATTTAATTTTGAGTTAAATTCTTTTGTTCAACACTTTAAAAATGTCATCTTACCGTCTTTTGGCTTCCCCAGTCTCTGATGAGGAGTCAACTTACTGGTGTCCCTCTAACATCATGTATATGCTGAACCATTTTACTTCTGCTATCTGTTTTTTTTTTTTTCTTGATTTTTATGTATTTCACAAATAATGTACAAGGGTAGAAATTTTTCTGTTTATTCTATTTTACCTCATTAAGCTTCTTGAATACATAAATTTAATATTTTCTGTTGAACTTAAGAAATGTTCCACCACCAATATTTCAAGTATTTTTTATGTCCCTTTCTTTTTTCTTTCTGGGCTTCTCATTATGCACATGCTGGTACATTTGCTGCTGTACCACAATTATATTAACTGTTCATTTTTCATTTTCTTTCTTTCTACTTCTCAGCTTAGACAAGCTCTACTGACCCATATTCATGTTTGCTGACTCTTATTCTAGCTCAAACTGTTTATTCTTTCTAGTGATTAGTGACTTTTTTTTTACAGTTAATTACTGTACTTTTCAACTTCCAAATTTATATTCAGTTCTTTTTCATAATTTTTTTTTTTGGTATTCTCTATTTGGTGAGACATCACTGTCATGCTTTCCTTAATTCTTCAGACATGATTTCCTTTTTACTTTAAATATATCAATCATGCTAACTTAAATTCTTTTTCTGCTATGTCCAAAATCTGGGCCTCCTCAGGAAAACTTTCCATTGTCTCTTTTTTTCTCTTTACATGTGCATATTTTCCTATTTTTTTGAATGCCACATAATTGATTGTTAAAAACAGGACATTGTAGATCTTACATAATATATTGTAACAATCTTGGTATCAAAGTCTTCTACTCTTTCTTTTTATCCTGTAAGTTTATTCTCATCCTCATTGCTGAGTATTTGTTTAGCAACTTCCATGGAATAATTTGTAAACCTTATATTTCAAACTGTGTAGTCACTGAGTTGTCTACTTGGGGTTAACACCTGCCAATATAATTTAGTGGTCAGCCAATCATTGGTCATATTTCCTTAAATGCTTTGACTGTATATCTTCCAGCCTTTGACAAGAATATCTGTGTGAGAGGGCATGTTTTCAAACTGCAAACAGTTTACAGGACAGCCTTTGGTTTTCACTGTCTGCTTCTGCAGCCAGAGGTCAGTGACTGATGCTTTCTCTTTCTTTAGGTCTTCCCTGGGTATGTACAGTCTGCTAAATGTTCTCAACCTTTTAGATCAACAGGAATATAGATGAAAATTTCAAAATTACTTGTGGTCCTGTATGTCACTGATCTGTACTTCAGAATAGGTAAGTGATGAATCAGAGAACATGAAATTGTATCTAAATAATTAATGGCGGTGGGAAAGGGGAGCTAAAACTGAGTATTAAAACAAACTTCAAATGATCTTTCCGATCAGTCTAAAAGTACTTCATTGTGTAATTTTAAAAGTTTATTGCTAATTGTTACCTTAAAGATGTTTATTTGATAGCTTTACTAAAATTTAGTGAAAATATGAGTTGCCATATTTCTTCTTGCAATAAAAAAGCTTTCGATCAAATAGAAATGCCTGAAATATTGACATACCAGAGTCAAGTAAATAATAACCAACAAGAATAATGTAATTTTTACTGAGGCTTTTTTAGGTGTTTCATTAAATCGCCTGCTAAAAAAAATGTAAAATAGAAGCTTATTGATTATATTGTATTACCATTAACAGAATTTATCAGAACAAAAATATTACCTTGGGGGTGTTTAAATAATATTTGTAATATTTGGCCTTTATTTTCAACAATGACTTAGATTTAATTTATTTTTGACAAGATAAATAAGTGAAAAGGTAACCTCAATCTGAGTTCTAAAACTTAAAAACTGTTTCTAAGAAAATATCGTTTAAGCTGTTTTAAACAAATTCAAAATATTATTTAGAATTTTATTTTGATTAGATTAAAATATATACATTTTAAGCATAGTTTTTAAATACTTATTAGACACCATTATTAGAGGAAATTAAAAAGAATAAACTATATTGTACTTTCCAGAAGCAATATAATAATAGGCTCAATATATTTAAATAACACTTTGCTGATGTAAGGTAAAATGGGTTTAAGGTAAAGTAGACCTATATCCATGAGAAGCTTTATTCTTTAGAACAAGAACAAATTATCAAATAGTAGAAAAGATACATTTTAAAAATATAAATTATAAACAATCTGAATTAATATATTTTATTACATTTAGTCCAGTGATATATTTTATATTAAATGTGATCAACAAGAGATAACACACACTCAAACACAAAAGTACACACACAAACATACATGCACAAAGTTTAAAATAGCAATCATTTTACATTGAAAACAGGTAGTGTTTTCATTTTTCATCAGATCATTTGATTCTTATGTGCAATCTATTTTGGGAACATTTTTGCAAAAAAAAAAAAAAAGTGAATAAATTGAGAATGCTTTCCAGAACTAATAGGTGTGTGTTTTGTCATGGTTAGTATTTTCATAGCTAATAGTTCAGTTAATAATTTAGAAACAAAAAACAAAAACATTAACATAATTAAAGAGATGCAGAAGGATATGTTCTAAAATTAGTATATACTCCAAATTTTCCATACATTTTGAAACAATATAATTTGATTGCTTATAAATTAAATTTAAAATAATGTATTTTGTTTCAAACTTATTCAGGAAAATGAATAGATGATCCCTTTTAGAAATAATATTTTAAAGAATTAAAATGCTTGTATTTATGATAGCTGGCAGAATTATAAACAATATGCTTAAATATGAATTTTAATGTATGTGAGACATAGAATCCAATTCTAATTAAGTAATATCTATAAAATGAAATTAATTGTTTACCATCAAAACACCATCTGCTTCACAACTGAAAATTGTTAAGAAAATAGAAGAGTGGTATGATACTGAAAAACATTTTTGATTTTTATTTCATAGAATAACCAAATAAGAATATCTTTACCATTGTACACATCATTATAGAGTTTTTCTGATTGACTATTAATTGTGAGATATAACTATTCTGTCATTATTTAATTGTGAGTATATATATGTGTGTGTGCATGCATATCTATGTCTATATTCCTTTCCATGTCTTTAAATTCAATGCATTTTGCTCTGCTTGTGAGAACTGAACAAATAATAATTGTTTCCCATATATTCTCTAATTTTTTAGTCTCAAATGGTGAATGTGTAATTTTCTGGGTTAAATAAGATGGACCAAGGGCACACCAATACTTAAGACAAAAATAACTTAAGAAAAAATATACATGAATATAACACCTAAAATTAAATTCTGTAATTTAAACAGTTAATTGGTAAAGGGAGGAACATACTAAAAATATTCTTAAATGGAATTGGAAATAAGTTGTACGGCCTTGCTTCATTTCTTTTCCTTTCTATCCATTAGCTAATAATACATTCCTTTAAACTTTACATAGAGGACTTTAAACTGAGAAATTAGATAATTCTAAAAAGCAGAGAATCTCATGACAATTTTCTAAATAGTTTGTCTTTTTAAATCTGTTAAAATATAACTTCTACAAAGCTTTTGCTTGCATGTATTTCTAAAATGAGTGTGACTGAATATTGTACAAAGAAGGTGTTTAATTTGTTTATATTAAGATAATCTTTTTTGAACTAACATTATCTTAGTTAATATGTAATAACAAAAAATAACATATAACACATTACTTGTTTCACTCTTTTTCTTATTTTTTTCTGGCTTTTATTTTCCTATAGTCTTCTAAATTTTGTCATCTTTATTGAGAATTTCCGGGTGTCTGGCATCTTATTAAGATAAAAAGTACACAATATAAGAACCACATTCATTGGGAATTTAGTGGGATCATCTATTTTTGTTTGTAGTTCTAAAGACATAATGTCTATAAAACTCTGAATATAAAGTTATAGAAAAATGCTATCAGATTTCACTGACAGCTTCATAAGAGATAAAACCCATTTAATTGTTGGGTGTGGCAGGAGGGTAGGAAATCCTTAATTGTTGGGTCATATGGATAAGTTGATAATGCAAAACTTATGGTATAAGCAAGGGCTAGAAAAAGGCTAAGCAGTTAACATGTGGAAGTCTTCCAGTATAATTTGCACAGATTAACTGCAACAATTGTGTAAGTAATTGATTATACCTCAACACTGTGGGTTCTGAGCCACATCAGAGCCTACCATATGCTAAGATGGCCACATTTTGAATATGACACCTAAAGCACAAGCAACAAAATAAAAAAAAATTTTAAAATGGAGCTACATCAAACAAAGAGCTTCTGCACAGCAAAAGACATATTCAACAAAATGAAAAGAGAATCCATGGTAATGAAAAAATACTGCAAATCATCTATATAAAGGAGGTTAAAATCTAAAATATATAAAAACTCATACAACTCAATAGCAAAATATACGAACAAAAATTCAATTAAAAACTGACTTTTTTTAGAGAAGATATACTCATGACCAATGGGCACCTTAAAAGGTGATCAAAATCATGAAATTTTCAGGAAAATGCAAATCAAAAATCACAATAGGATATCTCATTTCTGTTAGAATGCCTATCATCAAAAATATAGAAGATAATCAAATGATGAGCATATGAAAAAAGAAAACCTTTGTGCACTGTTCATAGAATTGTAAATTGATACAGTCACTATGGAAAACAATACAGAGGTTCCTCAGAAAATTAAAAACAGCACTATCATATGATCCAGCAATTTAACTACTGAAGGAAACAAAAACACTAAGTTGGTGATATATCGGCATCCCTCAGAAAAATAAGTACTGGAAATCCAATGTACAACTATGGTTAAGGTATAACTATAGTTAACACTGCTGTATGGTAAAACAAACAAAAGAAAATAAAAAACAATCTTGCTATTTCTTCCATTAAGAGGCAAAATCTACCTCTACTCCTCTTGAATCTAGGCTTGCCTTGTTTACTTAATCAGTTAAATGCATAGAAAGAAACATTGTGGAATTTCTAAAGCTATTTCAGAAGAAAGAAGCCTTGCAGCTTCTGTCCAGACCTCCTGGAGTGCTGCCACTAGGGGAAGCCAGCAACTCTGCAAAAAGTCCAACAATCTTGAGACTGCCATACTGGAGAGAGAGGGAGGAGAGAAGATTAATGAGAAAGGTGCTGCCCAAGTAGACAGCTACTCCAGTCTATCCTACAGTCCAGGAGTCACACACGTGAGTGAATAAGACATTTAGATCAGCCAATAAGCCAGAACTAAGACCCCAGACATATGGCCCCATTTAATCCATCATAGACATCTCCAACTGTTTGAACCAGCTAAGCTCAATCACTATGAAGCAGAGATGAGTCCTCTGTTATAAACTGCCCAAATTCTGACCCATAAAATCGTGAGCATGTTAAAAGGATTGTTGTTTTGCACAACTCTATTTTTTTGGTGTGTTTTCTTAAGCAGCATAGATACTCAAAACAAAATCCGGTAGAAACAATATAGTGAGTAACTATAAGACACATACAAATAAATGCTTTTGTAGTACACATTTCACGATGGTGAAACTGATACCAACATAGACTATCCTTTGCCAAAAGTGGAGTATGTTCATTTGTGTGTGCTCTGTGTGTCTATATGTGTGTTGGGGGAAGGAATGTTAAATTGGATTGTACAGGAAACAAGGACTTTTATTTTTATACTCCCTGTAGGAAATGTTATAGTTTTGTTTCATTATTCTGTTACTAGTTCCTTATTTTAAAGCCTTCAACACTTCCATAATATAGAAAAGAACTAGCAAGAACATATAGGGCTCGAAACAGAATGCATAGAATATTATAAAAAACAGGCAGCATGAGGCAGCATGTCAGAGTGTGCAATATATCCTTGCCTTATACATATTCAGCATTTGTGATTTTTGACTACACTTGGTAAACTTTTCATAATGCAAAATTGAATTGAGGTGTGTGTTTCTAGGCACTTGTTGGAAGATTATCTTTTAACTTAATGGCCAATGATTTGACCTGTTCCCTCATGGATAATGTGTTTTAATATTCTTTTATTAGTCATTTTTCCCCTGCCATGCTCTGTGATCACATTCTTGGGGAAAGTATGAAAGCCACCTCAAAAAAAGTAAAAAGAAAGCTATATATATATATATATATATATATATATATATATATATATATATATATATATATA
>PVKZ01002561.1:0-189677 GCA_004027375.1 Macroglossus sobrinus | reverse complement strand
CATCTGGAATGGTATTCACTCGAGGCAATATAACCAAAAAAGGAGAATTTGGAAAATTTTCTGTCTTTTTCACAGTGAATCAGAGGACGATCTTAGAATGTAGTGGTACATTAAATATTCTGCAAAGGCATGAATAAATATGAAGCAAAAAGGCTTTGATCTGCCCCAAATATCCCCACCCAGCAGTCTGGTTTCCTACAATATCTAGGCAAAAACTTGTGATTCAGAAAAATACCCTTTATTTGGCTCTCCCAGCAGTGTGTTTATGTTCAAAACCCTGACTCCACTCCTTATTTTCTGTCTGACTTGGGTGTATCACTTAACCCAAGTGTTTCTTCTCCATCTTCTTTTTCTTAAAATAAAGATCAATTGGAATCGCGTCAAAGGATGTTACAAGTATTCAGTGATTTACTGTATGGAAAGGGTTTAGAACATCTCTAGTCACATAAACACTTTAAAATGTTAAATTATTATTATTATCATTATTATTTCTTTGCTTAACTGAAATTATATGCTCAAGAACTTTTACATTTGGAAGTATACAAAAATCTTAGGGCTGTATCATTCACAAAACCCTTATGTCATATCTGAGAAAACACAATTAACAACCCTAAGACTTGGATGAGAACTGTAAAAGTCCTTGGGGTTTAGTCACTCTTAATCTGCTTATTATCCACTTAGTGTTCTAAATTCAAGTTCATCGGCATCTGTGTTAATCAGACATGTGGGAAGAATTTAGCTTAACTTTTGCAGACAACATTCCAGTGTCCACCAAACATAGAATAGATAAATACCCCTCACGTTATTCTTATTAATTATTGCCTTCACCAAACTTAATTATTCCTCTGCATGCCTTTACATATATTTTTTGTTTAGTTAAACACAGATTTAAAGTAAAAATTGCGAGAATGAGGCCATGGAAGTAACATAAATAAATTCATTGCCCAAAGTTTGTGTTTGTGTGTGAGTATGATGTGTTAATGCATGCATAAATATGTACATGTAGGTGTGTGTATATATGTGTATATTTATACAAACTTTTTGCTTGTTAATGAAAATGAAATCTCACCTTATACGTGTCCTTCATAAATCAAAGAATCAAGACATAATTTCCTCTTTCCTAAGAACTGTGAGAAATAACTGACAGGCTGAGTAGAGAGCAGTGAGATTTATGGTTAACAGTAGAAAATAAGCCCACATTTTTCTGCTTTACTATCAAGTCTGAAAATGTTTTTCTTTTAATTGGAGTGTTTAATTTACTTATATGATCAAATTATTGATATGTGTGTAAGTCTAACATCCATATATTTATTGAGTTTGGCTATAAAAGTTCTTTTTTTCCTTTCCCCCCTTATTCTTCTCCCATCTTTTTAGAATAACTAAGTATCTTTTATTAATCCCTTTCATCTGTTCTATTAACATTTTATCTCTCTCTCTTTGTTTTGAATTTTAGTGGTCACCTTAGATCTGATTTGTCCAACAGAATAGTCTTTAGTCACATATGGCCACTTAAAACAAAATCCAAATTAACTACCATTAAATATCATAAATGCTGCCTAACCACCTTGAAAGATTTACTAAACACATGTGCTAGGGATTACAGGATTAGATGGCATAGATTATAGGTTATTTAATCATCACAGAACATTCTATAGGACAGTGTTATTCTTGAGTTTATAGTATGAATGTTTAACTTGCCACATTGAATCTTTAAATAATACTATACTATTTCAACAATGTACAAACTTCACAGCAATATAATTCCATTTATGCCTTTCTCCTTTGTGGTTCTTGATATTATATAACCCCCAAAATATATTTGTATCATTTTTACTTCAGTTAATAATATTTAAAAAAAATTTTTTTTACATATGTGACACACATGCCCCCACTCATAAAAGCTAACAAAAAGGTAATTTATAGTTATTCTCAATTTTCACTTATTCTTTCCTTTTGCAAATCTAGATTTCCATCTGGTATCATCCCCCTTCATTGTGAAGAACTTTGTTGACAATTTCTCATAGTTCATTTCTGTTGGAGACAGATCCCCTAAGCCATTTATTTCTGGAAATGCTTTTTATTTTATCTTTATTTTAAAGAATGGTCCCATTGGAAGATGTCTGGACTGATAGATTTGTTTGCCTAACTCTTTATACATCTTTCCTTATCTTCTAGTGTCATCAGGTTCTAGGGAGAAGTCAGCCATAACAATGTTCCACTGAACCTAATGTTCATTTCACCCCATCAAATTTTAAGTTTCCTCATTGCTTTTCTGGAGTAGTATCAAAGATGATGGGCACTGAGGTCTGACTGCCTAGATTTATGTGCCAGTTTCAAAATTCAAAACTCTATATAATAAGCAAATGACTTGGTGCTCAGTTGTTATTTTATCTATAAAGTGGGAGTAAAAGCAGTAAACCACACTGTATTAATGATTAAATGCTTATGAATGCTTTGAATAATACATGGCACTTGTTAAATGATCAGTGAATGACACAGGTCATTGTGAATGCAAGTGTTTATTCATGGCTCACTGTGCAGATTATGAGATGTTTTAAAGTAAAAAATGTGTTATTCAGTTTTTTATTTTCTTGTATCTTAAAATTTTCTTCATTTATCACTATACTATTTTGGGGAGAGTAAATGTAGAGATTATCTGTGGATTTTTGTCTTCATTGGTATTTGTCAAAATAAAACTTATTTTGAAACATATGTGTCCCTAAATGTGTTCCATTTTTGTGTTTAGTAAGTTTATTTGTTTTATGTCTGGGTTTACTGGAAATATTGCCTTTTTTCATTGATTGATTCTGAAGTACCATGTGTTAAAGAAACTTTCCAATAAACAGAAGAATGTTTTAATGTACAAATATGAAATTTAAAATGGTTGTTAAATGTAAAGTTACTCATGAAAGAGTAAAAATTGTTAAAAAAATATTGATTCACTTATTTAACAATGATAATTTTGTAACTATTATATCTCAGACACTATCCAGGTACTGACAATATATTATCAAATTAGCCAAAGACCGCAGTAGTACATAGATTATTTTTTCATTATGGGAGTGTTACAGGACTGGTGCAAGCAAGGTATGATGACTCTTATCTAATAAGTTTTTCATTGTTGGTTTTTGTCCTACTTTACCTTTCAGTTGAAGAGGTTATTTTGTGAGTTTGGGAAGAATTTTTGATGGGTTGATCTGAAGCTAAATGTGTTCAGACCTAAACTTCTCTCTGTATTAAATGTTTTGCCCACCAGAAGTTTCATGCCAAATTGATATCTTTAATTTGGGCTTGATTTAGGCACAAGTGTACTGATAAGTTCATCTCAAAATTAAGTTGGACTCATTATGAATTGAGATTTCAAAATATAGACTTTCAGAAGTCAGCACTATTCTGTCAATTCTATTGCTACAATAGATCATTTAAAATTTTTTAAATCTATTTGTTAATTTTTCAATGTCACCACATTTTGACCCATTTAACCTTATCTATCTCCCTCCATGTTTTTATTAACTTAGTAGGTCTAAAGGTGACATTTATGGGCTGGGGCATAGAAATTAAATCTGAGGGTTATTATGTGTGTAGTTTGTTTACTCTGAATAAAAGGTTGTGTAATGATAGACTTAAGTTTGATATTGTAGTGCATGTATCAATAACAATTTTGCAAAGTTGTCTTTTGATGTTTAGAGAAATATCTCCATGTGAGTTTCAGGGTAAAACAGAAAATTGTGCTTTTGATTCTACTTCTGAGCACCTTCACTAATCATTCCTTTCTCTTCTTTTAGCTGCTTATTTATCCAGGTTGATCCTTTTTTCCAAAGTCCTTTCTGTTTATATTACCTATAAGGATCTTTACTAAGAAAATTATCCATCCTGCTGTATTTAATGCCTAGAGAGGAGACATCTGGTTTTTGTGTTCTATAAGCTCCCAATTCTGAGATTTATTCTATTTTTTCTTAGGCTTTTTTGAAATGTTCAATTCGGTATTGCAGGTCTGGCAATGGGACTACTTTTCATTCTAGTTTCCGTATATGTGTCAAATCCCCCTTTTCTAGTGTAACATCGTTCATAGAAAGTGGAGAGAACCAGTCACATTTACTCTAGGATCTTTTCCTGAATTTTCTCTCCAACTGAGCGTATATCCATCAGGTCTCCAAATCATTCTCTGCTTATAGGAATGAAACAGAGGAAAGGCTTTTGGGGTAGGCTCCAACATTTTCAGCTTTTCTAAACATCTCACATGCCCTATGCCATTTGGCTTCTTTTAAGTCATTCTAAGCATCTTCTTGTTTTGTCTTCTATTCTAAAGTTTTCAGTCTAGATTTCAAAATAATACTGTCATAAAATATCATCAAAACCATCTGTTCATAATATAAAGCTGTTTATTCTTACTGTAGCAAAGGAGATGACTACTTGACAGAGTCTTGTATGTAGCCCACAGGGGGGAAAGTAAATCTAGGTTATTTATGAGGTTTTGGAGTCTGGTGAAAGGCTAGTATCTGAATGACATAATAGTTTAGCATTTGTGAACACAGGAGGTAATGATCTTTAGGTGAGCGGATTGACAGTCTTGGGAAGTAAACTGCCATGTCATGTTATCTGTTGAAGTACTGAATAGTTTTATGTTTATCCAAATGGTGTTTCCTAGAAGTTCCAGGAAGGTACAATTAAGTTATTGGTAACTGCCTGGAGTAGGAAATATGTTTTGATAGAGACAGAAAATATTAAAGCCTTACTAATTTAGACTGTAAAATTAATATAGATGGTTTTGGTTTTCATCATTAGGGAAAATGGCAAGTTGTACATATATACACTTTGTAAATCTGGAGATTAAGGACATAATTTAATGGCCAAAATATAAAAGAAAACAGATTTCTCGAGAAGAAAACTGATCACTGAACTTGCTGAGGTCTTCGGGGCATTCCCAAGCATGAAAAAATTGTGCTTTGGTTTTGTGTTAGTTTTTTAGGGTTGCCATAACAAAGTACCCCAAACTCAGTGACTTAATGGCGAGTTATTTTCTCATAGTTCTAGAAGCTAGAAATCTGAAACCAAGGGGTCAGTGGGGCCACACTCCTTCTGAAACTCTGGATAGAATCTGACCCCTTCTTTGCTATTTCCTTGCTCCCTCACTCCGGTCGTGGCTGCAGTCCTTGGAGTTCTTTGGCTTGCCGCTGCCTCATTCCAATGCCTGCCTCTGTCATGATAGGGCTTTCCTCTTGTTTCTTGTCTGTCTCTGTGTCTCTCTCTCTTTTTTTTTTATAAGGACACCAATCATATAGGATTAGAGTCCACTCTAATGGCCTCATCTTAACTAGACTACAGCTGCAATGACTTTGTTTCTAAATAAGGTCACATTCACAGGTGCTGGGAGTAAGGACTTCAGCACACCTTTGGGGGACCAGACAATTCGACTCATAGCAGGTTAAAGAGCCTTCTGGTACCTAAGAGACAGAAAAGGCCTGTCTTAGCAAAATATGTAATGGTTTAAAACATCGAGGTTATTTCTTATAAGAGCAGTTTAGTTGTGGTTGACAGTGCCAGGAGGAAGGGAAGTCGATGGATGTCCTTCACATTTATTCAGGGTCACCGACAACATTGGCGAACTAATAAAAGCATGGGAGGATGTGAGTGGAAAAGCACTGTCAGATGTCACTTTCATTAACATTTTATTTACTCAACTTCAGCTATAGAGCCACACCTAATTTAAGTTAGGGGGAAATATATCTAGGTATGTGCTCAGGAAAAATGTTACAAGTGTTTGGCGAGTAGCTGGTGTCTTTGCCACAGAAGTTATTATGCATGCAGCACTATCTAAACACTCAGAACTACAAGTGACTTTCATAAACATTTTTGAGAAAAAAAAAAGAAAGAAAAAGCATGAAACCTGAAAGAAACTGTATCTTCAAAGAGGTTTACACACTGATTTGAAGATGACATTCACAGTTTGGATAATAGAAGAAACCATAAAGCAACCAAGTTAATTTAAAATGATTCTAGATAGGTTGTGTGCTAGGTTCCTGGCAGTTGAAACACTATTTCTGGGGGATTTCACCATTATTATATTAAATAATTCCTCCAAATAAGCTGCTAAATAAATTGATAGCTTAACAATTAAAACAATAATTACAGTAAAAAAAAAGTCATAAACAGAAACAGCAAATAGCCATATTACTAGGTTCTGGCAATGTGTTAATCCGTAAACTCCCAGGTATCACTCAGACCTACTCATTCTGAATATATTTTTTTATAAAAATTCCCAAATGATTCTTAGGTACATTAAAATTTGAGAAAAATCTCCCTAGCAATTGAGTAGCACATCAGTCACTTGGGATAGCTGATTCTTGAGTTTCACCCTTGAAATTCTGATTTGATTGGACTTACTTATCACCTAAACTTTAGGATTTTGAAACTTCCCAGGGGACTCTAATGTGTAGTTTTGCTGAAGTTGTTGTTTCATTTCTCCTTTGATCCCCACGCTGTCTAGCAAAATTGCTTGCACGTGTAGCTTTTCAATAAATGCTGGTTCAGTTAGGGCTTCTCTGTACAAGCAGATTATTTTCTCTAATGAGACTAGAATGTTTCCACTTCTTTTTAAAGATATAATTATTCTTATCTTCAAAATATATCCTGCTGTTCACTGCTCTACCAGCCATGGGTTGAAATTTAAATAAATATATTCAAAGTAAAACATTTGCAGATAGTTGTTTTAACAGTGACTCTAATTTTACAGACTTTATTCAGTTAGATAAAATGTCCTTCTCTAAAAGATAAATATTATAATAACGGTACTTTAGAATTTAAAAAAACTTTACAAGTTATTACTTGTGAAGTAAGGATTTTCCCCAAATTTACAGTTTGGATAAACAGGCCATCTTTGACAGGCATGTTTGTGTATGTGCAATCATACACAAACACACACACACACACACACACACACACACACACACACACACACACCTCTAAGAATAGAATTTTAAATTTTTCTAAGTGAAATCACTTTTTTTAGAGATCCAATTCTTCCCAGCTAGTTGTATTTCCACTCTATAAGCATTTTGATATTCTGTACTGTTGAATATTTCTGAGTTGGGTATATTTTCCCAAACTCAAGAAATCCTGACTTTTTAGAAAAGATGCATTAGGAAAAAAGAGAAGAAATCATTGTAAAATATAATATGTAACAATATACTCAAAGAATTATATAGAAAATTAAATAAAATTTGACTTTTTTTTCCAAATCCATGTTATCACCCAGGACAGTTATTATTTTATCCCTCTCTTATAAGATGCTATTTTTAAAATTTTTTTTAAGAAAGGGTGATAGACCTTGTCTCATTTGTGACATAAGATAGATATTTTTTTAAGTATATACAAATGAGAGTTATTGTCATTTCCACATCATTTAAAGTAAAAAGGAAATAAATATCTATTCTGGGAAAACATGGAAAATGATTTAGGGGAAATTATTTTAAAAATAAAGAGAAGCATTAATCATTAAGTTTTGCTCTTTGCAACAAATTACTTTGGGCTTTTCTAATATTTTCTATATAACATTATAAGGTATTATAGTCTTCATTTCAACATTAATGTTGTTTATTTGTTATATCAAAGTTAATTCTTCCTTCATGGCCTATTTCTTTAAAGGCCTTCCTAAATGAATTGTTGTTTCTAAAGATGCAATCAATTATCATGAGCTCTATAATACTAATACAAAAACATACCCCCTTGGGGCATCAGGACAGTTTGGGGATTTAACCAGCTGAAGCTTGCCTAGGCAGTTTGTGGGCATTTGGCCTTAGGCTGCATTTCCGTACTTGTTTTGTCTGTAAACAAGGGACTTCTGTCTTCAAGGCAGACCATCTGGTTGTTGTCTGCAGACCTAAATTGCTTTGCACATTCTCCATGAGCAATGAGCCAGGCTTTCTAGTGAGAGACAAGGGACTGACAACATTTTATGAAGCTGCATTAACTCATTCAGCCACAGAGATGTCTTGTTAGCCAGCCCCGAAGGTTCTCACTTGATAGGCATCAATTAATAATCTGAAGAAGTTGGAAGTGACAGGTTCAAGTTTCCTAGGAGGTTGCAACTCGATAACTTGAGGCCTGACGGCATATTCTAATTTGCATAAAACCTTGTGAAAATATAACTGTCTTGCCCAGGATTTACAAAAGAAAGTTTAACTCCTTCTAAAAAACATATACAGAGTTTATTTGGCCTGAATAGATCAGTTTTGGCATGATCTCTTGGTTCTTACTCAATGTACTGTATATCTGTGTATAAATATTTGCCTTTTAAATATTTTTATAATTGTTTAATATTTTATCAATCCACTTACACCTTTGCTAATAGGAGAGAACAGTAGTTATGAGATTAAAACATGTCAGTTATAAGGCTGCAAACTCTTCATAGTTATGATCAATTCTAGTAACAAAGCACTTACGATTGTTTTGAAATAGCTAAATTCTAAAAAATTATGACTATTTTGTAATGTCCTTCTAGAATTTCAATACTAGAACTATAGTCAGTGTTAATTATCCTTGAAACATCTCAAATTTAATATCATGATTTTACTAATTGAAGATTACCTTTTTAGACATGACAGTCTCAATAGACCGTATTTATTCCCCTAAAAAGACTTTTCAAATGTTTTTCACCAAACATGTAAGTACAATTTTATCCCATTCATTGTTGTGTAATAAGTTTCCTATTAAAATCACTAACTTCCTTTTCAGCTAGCCAGTTCTCTTGCAAGAGAAAAATGTTCTATCCAAATTTACATTAAAATGAATTTTAAAGCAATTCAAAATGTTGACTTTTGGCAGGATTTTAGTTATTATAAAGAGGAAAAGAATGGAATCTGCCTATCAAAATGATGAAACTGAGCACACATCTGCCAAGTGCACTATGCACATTGCTGAAATGTGTTATTAACCTTGAACACAGTATGTTTTGTCAGATGAAAGAAATCCCATTAAGACTGCCAATTTTAATATTAGTGAGTGACATAGTTCTATTTTAAAAAAGCCATGAGGTTTTTGTAAATCATGAAAATGCATGGTAGATACATATTTTCTGGCAAATCTAGTAACCATTACCCATACATGGAAACAGGATGTGAACTATGGAACTTTTTTTCTATTAGTGGCATTTGTCTGATAGGAAAAAAAAAAAAAGAAGAAGAAGAAGAAGGCAAGAACCACACATAAATAAAAGATTATTTTTAGCCATCTTTTAAAACTTCAAAAATACTGTTGGCAAAAAAAATTTTTTTTGATAGACATCAAAATAAAAAAATCTGAGGCATCAAAATATTGTTAGTTCACTCACAACTCTGTCTCATGGAAATCATGGCCTATGTCATGGCAGTATTCAGAGTTTTTTGCTGTAGAGGCCTAGAAAGGGGGATGTACAGAAAGACATGTGGTAAACTGCACTGTCAACCAGTACATGTGACAAAGACAGAACAGATTCACTGTTAATGTCTTTTATTTCTTTTTGGAAATTTCGAGTATACTACAGGTATTCCTTTTGGTTACTATTATAAACCTGCCCGTTCAGATTACTTTGCAGTCTGTTTTGTTTGGTTTTTGTCTTCTGGATATTTCTTTTATAATGGATAACTCATTTTTTTTTTTGGTTTTATATTTTTCATCCAGCATTTTTTCCCTATATATAATTCCATGTTTGTGATTATTGTTGAAATTTTTAAAAGTCACTGAATGTCTACATAGAATATAGGTAATCTTATTTTTATGCTTAAATTTACATGGACAGTATTAGAATATTGCAGTATTTAAATAAGAAATATTCATGACATAGAGATGTTGGGAGTTCATGTATCTCAAATGCTAGCTGGCCATATTTTATATTCCTAGAAGTGAAGAGCCAGGATTCAGAAAACAGGGCCAATAATCGGATCTCAAAAGAAAGCATCCTTTTTACTGCCATTTATGATGAAGGCTTCTAGTCTTGACTCAGATATGAGGTTAACATGTTGTAATAAAATAATATATGAAGGGGTTGATGATAATTGAAAAATAAATAAGTAGTGAAAAATAGCTCATCTAGTGACACATTGTTAAAAGGTGATTTAAAGCTAGATTTGTGACATTGATTTGTACATTTTCCTTGAATTTAAGGTCAATAAACTTTATGAAATTTTCAATGTCAGATTTGTGACTGTTTTTACTAACCACATCTATCCTAAGTTGAGTACAGCCCTTAATGGCATAGTGAAAATTGTTATATATTTTGTAACTATTACTTTTTCAATTGCCAAATTTTATTGTCTATAATAGACAAGTCATTATCCTAGATTTTTATGTTATAACAGTGGAAACAAAAGAGAAATAATGTTCCCTAAATTGTGACCCTGTCTGGTGCACACAGAATAGCAAGAAGGCTAACATGGTTGAAGCAATGTGTACAAGGAGGCTAAAAGATTGGGCTCTTCTGTGACTCAGAGTGTCCATAGCCTCCTCTGTTCTAGCATCCTAGTTTCTCTAGGCTTAGACTAACAACCACAGCCACATTATACTTCGGCCTTCTGTATTCTATGTAAATGCTATATCTGATTTATTGTGTAATTTTTACTGGAGATCTCATAAGGAAACAGAATTATGGGCATGTGTACTAAACCACAGCTGAAATCCCATTCATGATTCGGCAATGTGCACCAATTTGATAATGTTTAGGTTGAGGGCTTTTCATTTCTGGTCATTTTGGTTCCATGTTCAAATTCAGAAGTCTTTGTTTTAGAATCAGATGTTCTTGTTTTGCTTCCACTGCCGAACTCTTGTTCTTTTAAACAATGCAAACAGTGAACATCATATTTATAATTTTAAATAACGAATATTGTCTACAGCCATGCTGCCCTAAACAAGCTTGATCCTGACTGATCTCGGAAGCTAAGCAGGGTCAGGCCTGGTTAGTACTTGGACAGGAGACCACCTAAGAAAACCAGGTGCTGTAGGCATAAGAGATTTAAAAAAATAAGGAATTGTAAGCTGACAAGGTCCTTGAAATCTGTGAGGTCAACCAAGGGTTGCCGCACCTAAAAATGAATGAATGAATGAATGAATGAATGAATACAGACTACTACAGTGTAGAACTAAATGTTGTTTAAAAACTGAAATAGATAAGTGTCCAGTTTTGATCTGTTTTAGAAGATAAAAATAAGGAGATAGTGCAAAACAAAGAAGGGTAGATCGAGAAAGAGACTTTTTCTTTAAGTGGAAAATGGAGAGGTATAATATTTCAGGAACTTTGAAGACATCACAGTATATCCTAGTAGCTCTTAATGATTTTGAGTTATTTTAATGTGAAGTTGGGATCTCTCTCTGTCTTCTTTAGCAACTTAGAACATGTGTTCCTGGTGTTTTTCATATCACAGCACACTGAGAAAATAGTAATGGGTTAGGTAAATAAAAGAGATCATTCTAGTAAAAGCGGTAATCCTATCCTGAAAGCCTCAAGTCCCACTTGATTGCTTTAAGAGTTGAGGGGTTCAACAGCTCACGCTTACTGTTGGAGTCATGCTCTTTTGAATATTATAGTACTTGGGAATTTCTAAGCTGGAAGTAAATAAGATTTGCCATTGGGTTTGCATTTCTCTCACACTAAATTTGGTAATTTTACAAATAATCTCCAAATTCAAATATTTGATTTTCATCTGCTATCAGCAACCAAAAATTTTACATGCTGGATCAGTTTGTATCTGACTAAAGGCTGTTCTCCCATTCTTGTTCTAGTCACTTTGATCTTTATTTACTTTTTTTTTTTTCAATCTTGTTACAGTAAGAAAAAACACAAAACAGTGAGCTCTGGTATAGCATTGAACTTTTGGCTCATGTTGTGGTGTAAAGAAGTGGGTAAAATATTTTAAAATTTAAGGTTCTTTATCTGAGTCCATAATATAATGCCTTTTAATTTCTTTTCTCATATAGTAAATATTGATCTACTCAAAATCCACTACACAATCTAGTTTAAAAAATAAATAGATTTTCGTTAAAAATGATAAAATGTCGTCACTATGTGCAATTACTTTCCAAAAGGCATTTAAAATACATTCGCAATTAAAATGAAATTGCATTTCCAAGGGAACATTGTACTTTAGATATATGTAGGTAATATAATATGTAATAACAAAGACTTTTATTAATTTAATTCTAATACTTTTGAATAGTCAGGGATATATCTACATTATACCAAATTCTACCAAATTTATAAAATATAGTCAATTTCCTTTGCATTCATGCATACTTTTTTCTAATTTAGCAAACTAAAAGCATTGGCATATTTCAGTTCAAACATAAGCACTGGAAGTATGTAAATAATTTACAAAATTGATCACACCATTGTTGGCTTATAAGAAAAATATTTATTTACAAAGCCACAATGGATTTCTGGCAGAGGTGAATCCACTGGTAGGAAGTATTCATAATGAAAATCCAAGAAGAAGAAATTATGGAAAACAGTTGATTATTACTTTAGAGAAAAGTTCATGTTTTTATTTTTATTTTCTTTTGAGAGCAAATGTTTTCATATTATTCTCCTCCTTATTCCTATTTTCTCACTAGGTATGAGACATAAAAGGGAGTTGTGACAAGTAGCACTGAATGGGTTAGCCTCTTACAAACCAGGCTTTTCACCATTATTTTGCACCATCTGAAATGTACTTGAATAAAATAAGTCAGCCAATTATGTAATTTCTGCTTTGTGATTTGAGAGAACTTTCAATACAGGTAATAAAATGTAAAATCTTGAATTGTACAAATGCTATTAAAGCATACTTTATGTTTTAGTAAATGTGATTATTTTACATTCTGCAATGTAGATACAATTACAACTTGAATATTAGCGATATTTATCAACTTGGATATGTCATTACAAAATGACTTAAATGTATTTTCTACTATGATCTACTAACTATGTAAAAGAAGGAAAAAATATTAGTTTCATGAAAAGCAAAATGACAGTGGGTCATCAGATTCGTAAGCAGGAAAAAATATTAAAATACACATTTTAATTAGTATCTTGAAAACATTAGGTTTTTCTTTCTATATGCAAAGAAAACTCTGTATTTTAAGATATTTAAGTTATTTGAAACTTTTGATTAGTTTCTAAAAATTAACGAGCTTAAAAATGAGCATAAAATAAAATAAAATGTGTACTGAATAAAATACAATATCTCTTATATTCTTCTGATATTGCCTTTTCAAATAGTTTTCAAATATATATATCAGATGAGAAGAAATGTTTCCTTTCAGTAAATAAGCTATTATTTCTTTAAAAATTGCTATCTTAAAAAAGGTGATGACAATTTTAAAGGCATTAAAATTAAGTGTCCCATTACCATATTTTGTTGGCTATCTAGAGAATTAAAGATTAACAAGAAGAGAATAAAGCAAAGCTTTGGTTAAATAAATCATAATATGGATAATGTTGAAAAAAGAATAAGATTTGTTATAGGTTTTCTGAGTTACAGAAATAGGGGTTTTTCTTAATCACTAGATGGCAGAGTAAAAAAAAAAAACTTACAGATGGTATTACCATTTTGGTATTTTCTATATTATTAAGAAGTCAAAATCTTGAAGTATTACTTTTTAATATGATGGTTTACTATATCTAAACTTGACTCTAATAATTCAATTTATGCTTATGATATAATGATTGTTGAGGATGGAAAGAACACATTTAAAAATAACAGCATATTAGTAATTCCACAAACCATACAAATTATACATTCTATTAATTTCATGCATGCAGTAACATAAATCAGACAGTCAAGCCTACTCAAATATGGCCTCTTCAGGAAGTTACAGCTGTTTGCCTACAAACTACTGTTGTGAATGACAACTCCTAGCCAAAGAGCACGTCCTTTGACACACTGTTTATTACTTTTTATATTTTGCCATATTGCTTCATAGTTATATGGTCATGTTTTGATGTATGAGAACAAATGCCCAAAGTGCCAAATGTACTTCCGAAATAAGTAGGGCAGAAAACTGATCTGAGAAGACTTAGAAGCCAAGATTATTCTTAGCACAATGTAGAATAATCACTTAGACATATGGACAACTCAAATTCCTAGGCATATAGAACACATATATTGTATTCCTTTCCAATAAAGAGATTTAATCTAAGTACTCTGATATGTACATAATTGAAACCCAAGAATTCTTTCCAAAAGGCAGGGAAAAGATTTTTGACTAAAAATGTTTAAGACATACATTAAAGACAATACACTTATAAAAACGTTCTTTGTATCAAACCTAATTTTGAGCAAGTCTGCCTCTTTGATAAGCTCATTAAGATATAGAAATATAGTGTTCTCTTAACTACTTCAGTAAGTTCAGCTATTGAATAAGAGTGTTAGTATCATTAATTTACCTGTTTAAGGTTCTACAAATTAAATAATGCTAATTTTATTGTACTTTATTTTAAAATATTTTTTTCTCATAGTAATAGGCTTCATTGTCTTCAAAACACTCATGGTTAAGATAAAACAACAATATCATTAGGAAAGAGAGAACTATCCTTCTTGTCTTTTATAGTTGGCCTGAAACATCTAATTTCTTATAAAATTAAGTACAGTATATAATAAAATATTAAATATACTTGGAAAATGCATTTTATTCTTTTTAGTAGAAATCTGACCTTAAAACTGTTCTCTTGATCAATTTTGTCTTAGCAAAATGAAATGATGCAATTCTGGCTAAGTTAGATTACACAATTTGCATTAAAGATGATTTATATTTATATTATCAGGAGCTGTCGAGAAATAAGTGAAAATGATAAAAATGTTATTTTAAGTATATTCTCAAACTGATGAAAAAGAATAGAGTAGTTCTCAGAAATGGTCTAGTTATTTATAACAGTTGGCTGATTCTTATAGTCCATTATATCAGGGATTGGTTGTGTAATTTGTTGAGATGAAATATTGACCTGAATTCTTGGGACTATGATTTAAGCTGAACAGAGGAGTTTCTTCTTTTTAAATTTTTTACATATTTTTCTACTTTCTTTCCTAGCATGTAGTAGATTTTATCATACTCTGATAGAACCAATTTTGCTAATATCTCCATACAGAGTTCAATTAAACAGTTTAGTAAGAAGCAGGGCCCACTACACTGGAAAGGAGCTAAACAGTTTTTCCATTTTCTGTCATTTCTAGAAACTTTTTTTGACTTTTGATGTTAGTTTAACATTTAATGTAATAAGAATAATGTTAAACAATAGAATTGAAAGGATTGACTAAATTTTACATGTTTGTGTGGAGCTTACAAATATTTTTACCCATATAAACTATGAAATAAGATACACTGACTTTCTACTTACATATGGTCTGATACTTAAAAGCTCATTTCTTTGTGTATATTCATTGAAATATATTTTTTTAAATCTCTAATTTGGCTAAAGTAACTTGAAACAAACTAGTATGAGGATTTCCTCTTTAGGATGTGAAGTGATTTATTTAAAGAAATTACAGAATGACTAAATAAACATAGATTATATCATGTACCTTTTAATGATGCCCATTTATCAAAAGCTGCTTTATATTATCAATGAAATCCTAAATAAAACCCCAGCAGGTTTTTGTGAAAATTGATAACGACTATAAAATTTATATGGAAATACAAAGAATAATCAATCTAAGCCTACAAAAAAAAGATTAAAAAAGAAAACTTGAAGTCTAACTTATCATACATTGAGGCTTAAAAAGCTAAAAAATTAAGAAAGTATAGTATTGACACATACATAAATAGGCTAATAAAAAAAGAGAAAATCCAGATATAGACCCCAAATATATACTACAAATTGATTTATGGCAAAGATGATGAGGCAGAGCAGTGTAAAAGGATGGTAGACAGTGCTGAGTCAATTGGATAGCGTGAAAAATAAAACTTGTATTCCAACTTACATAATTAAATGTCAGTTCCAGGTGGATTATTGATCTCAAGGTAAAAGGTATACAAAACAAGCTTTTATTGAAAAATATAAGAGAATATTTTTCTGGCTTTGGGATAGGCAATCATTTTTAAAACTAGACACAAAACTGCTATCCATAAAGGACCAATAGATATATTGAATTTTATTAACATTAAGAACAGCTGATTATTAAAAGATACCATTAAGTGAAAAGAGGAGATATGTACAATACTGTTCATATTATTTACAAAGCCCCAATACCCAAACTATAAAAAAAAGTAAATATAAAAATACTATAATCATTGAAAGAAATACAGGAAACACAATGCAAAAATAGAGAAAAGACTTAATTATCCATTTTTAAAAGAGGATAGTAAAATGGTCAATACATATATTAAAAGGTAGTCAAATTCATTAGCCATGAAACAGAATGACTAAAATGAAAACGATAGAAAACACTAAAAGTTAATGAGGATATGGAGCTACTGGAACTTTTACATACTGTTGATGAGAGAGTAAAATTTGTTTAAACGACCTTAGAAAATTATTTGGCAGTTCTTCAAAATCATACCCTAGGACTCAGGAATTACACTTCTAGTTACATACCTCAAAGAAATGAATATGTTTACCAAAATACATGCATATGAATGTTCACAACAACAATATCCATATTATCTATAAACTGGGAGATAATAAACATCCATCACTAATGGAATAATCAAGTAAATTGTGGCTAACATATATTAATTCATAAAAATAATATTAATGAAAATAAATGAATTGCTGCTACATAATATAATAAAGATATGAAAACTTAAACTTTAGTGAAAGAAATAAAAAACAATAGAAAATTACTTTATCTATTTATGCTATAGGTGATAATATAGGTGAAGTTGCTCTATTAGACTGAACTAACAATTTATGATTTGTGTACTTTTACATAGGAATGTTAATATTCAAAACAAGATTAATTTAAATTGTAAAAAAAAGATTTATAGGTTTGGACATATGAATTTTTATAGTTTTATTTAAAGATTTAAGAGGTGTTCTCTTACTAATGCTATATATATATATATATATATATATTGCTATATATATATATATATATATACACACACACATATATATATATGTATGTGTGTGTGTGTGTGTGTGTGTGTGTGTGTATACACACACACATATATATATGCTTTCCTGATATTTTTAAGAAATAAAGAAGAAACTGATTGTTCAATTCTGTGTTTGTCCAAAATAAATATGGCAGTCAATATTGATTTTAGGTTATCAACATTCTGTTGGCTTTCATTTAAAGCTACATTTTATGAAAAGAGCAACTTTAGTAAACCACTCTAAAATTTCAGGCCTCAGAATACTGGTTTGGAAAAAAGTATTGCTTTATATTACCACTGTTTTCCCCATGAAGTCATATTTCTTTTTTTGGTATGAATTACAATGAGTGCATTGGTGGTTGGAAATAGAATATGCTTGAAGGGAAAGTGAGTATTTCTACTCAGATTTAAAAGTTTCATTATAATTTTGGAGAAAATAACAAAAGAGAAAATAATTCTCTTTAATCAATAATTTTGTTGTCTTAATTACTACTGTGAATATTCTTTTAAACTTCTCCTATCCATTTTTCTCTGTTTGGTTGTGAAAAATACTTGATTGGTAAAATAATCAGTAAAAAAAAAAAAAATCCATGCTATCTTTTCACTGTATTTGAAGAGTCTGTTCATATATGTGTGGATATACTTAAATGTACATTTGCATATATATGTGTGTGTGACTCTATATGCATATGTTGTTATCAGAAATTAGAAATAGCATACAAAATAAATGGTCTTATTAAATTATGTTTGTTTGTTTTTTGCTTAGCTGCTATGACTCTTTCCTTCTATTGTTATTCAGTTTTTTGGCTGAATGCCTAAAACTATAATTATTAGCATATGTTGTTTCCAAAATTTAGCTCATTTATAAACAGATAATAACGAGAGGGTTAAAAAGGTTAAGGTATTGGATAAAAGCATCCTGAAATAGCCTAGGAAAAATATCACACTATTGTGGTTCGTGTTTTGAGATAATCACTGAATGTGAGAAAAATGAGCTTTTCCTTTTGTGATTAACACTAAGAGTCTATATCTTCTGAAAACTAATAGTATGGGCATTGGACTAATCTGTTTTAACTGGTTGGAAATGAGAATCCAACACATTGTTATGAAGAAATGTCAAAATTCTAAGAGAAAAATAATGACCTATGACTAAGTTTAAGTATTAGACTGAAAGACTGGTACTTCTAAGAGGGAAATATAAAACAATTATATTTTTAGATGATTTTACCTGTTTACTAATCCATATGAAGCAATGCTCCTGACTAGATGAATGAGTGAAAGAAAAATTACAAATTGTAGTTGATAAAAATGTGACATAGTAAAGGAAAAACACCTATATTCACAGTCTAATTCCATTTATTTAGTTTACTTTAAAGAGGTTAAAAATATCTGTTATTAGGACTTTTTTAATTTTTAAGAGGGCATACTTTACCAGCCTTCAGCAAATGACTGTGTATAACCAGTCGATTTTGTGTACAGTTGTAACTTAAATTGGTTAGAGTGTCATAGATTTCTTGTTCTTGAAAATATCTGGGATTCTAGTTGGGTACTGACTTTCAGGAGAATTTTTTCCTCAGTGTTTTATTAAAAATTATTTCAAAGTATATGATAATACTGTCTGCAAAAGGTAATGTGATGATGTTTTCAACCCCAGGAAAATTATGTCCTTGACTTTCATGATGAATTCAGGAACTGGGTATAATTAACCATATGGAGAACAATTTTTGAAATCCTGTTTTGAAAGTACTTAGATCCAAAAAGTTAAGAGCTATGTAACCTCCTATTACTCTGATTTCTCAGCAGTCTCATAGAGAACTTTCTTTATTTCTAGAATTAAAATTGTACAGTTAGTCAATTCTTTCTAGACTACTCCTATCCTATTATGTTGACCTAAGTCAATAAAATGCTCTGAAAATAAGTTTTAATACAGTTTCAACAGCCAAGTCACGACCGTTATTTTTTACTTGAAGATTTTCTATTATGGAATGAATGACTCAAAAGAAATGTAAGGAAAATACTGGGCCAGGAGCTTTCCTGAGCTATATCTGAGTATACTTCTGTGTAGCATAGAATTTCTGGCCAGCAACTTTGCTTAGAAGATACCTATTACTTTAAGTTTTTATAGCTCCTTCTTTTCTCATCTCAGGAAGTATGTGTGTTTATGTGTGTATGTTTAGGTGTCTGCTTGTACTGTGAGTCGATACATACAAAGTCTTTTAAATATATATGTAATCATAAGTGTCCATATTAAACTACTCTTGGGTTCATTATTATTTTTCAACTCTAATCCATTACCATATAAATCATTCTAGCTCCTTTCTCTCTCTAATCTGTAACCTTCTACTCAAACAGTGAGAATCCTGATTCTCACCATCTGTGATCATTTACTAAAATGTTCGTAAAAAATATATAGTATTTTCAGAAATGTTAACATACGCTCTATGTCAGCATAGGAAAAATTTCTCTACAGTGTTAGATTTTTGAGTTTTTGAATATGCGTTTTATAGTTTTCTACATATAGGTCCTATATGTACTTTTTTAGAGTTACATTTGTTTCCTTTTTGAGTGCTATTGTCAATGGCACTGCTGGATTTTGTTTTGTTTTTAATTTCAAATTCCAATTGTTAATTGCTGTTTATAGAAAAGTCATTGACTTTGACATAGTAACACTGTTTATTGTGACATTGCTAAACTTATTTGTTCCAGAAATTTTTTAGCAATTCTTTTGAATTTCTATATAGACAATCATGTTATCTGCAAATAAAGGTAGTTCTATTTCTTTGAATCAAATCTGTATATTTTTATTTCATTTTTTGGAATTACTGAATAGATAGGAGTCAATGAGTGAAGAACACTCATTTTTGTCTTTTCTCTTTTTGTCTTGGTTAGCCTCACTAGAATTTTATCATTTTAAAAAATTTTTCCAAAGATGAAACTTTTGATTTTCCTGTTCAAATTCATTGATTTCTGTTATACTTTTTAAAATTCCTTTTGCATGCTTTAAGCTTAAATTCTCTTATTTTTCTATTTTCTAAGATAAATGCTTAGATTATTGAATTTTGATATTTTTTCTAATATATTTATTCAACACTAAATTTCTCTTAGTACTATCTTTGCTGCATCCCACAAAATTTGATGTTATATTTTTATTTTCACTTGGTTTACATTATCTTTTAATTTTTCTTGCAAAGTCTGACTTTCTCACAAAATAAAGGTATCAATCTGGCTATATTTAATACTTCAAACGACCCACTATCACATTACCTAGGAGAAATTATTCCTTTGTGGTAAAATGTTTACAAAGATATTAATGAGGGCAAAACATTTCTTTGGTTATTTTATTTGAACATAAACTACAAATAAGTTCTTCCTGAGATTTCCACTTTAATTACTTTATAAATATTTATGAGAAGAAAAGTAAAGACAGATGCACATTGACCACGTTTTGAGAGTGAAATTACATCAGTGTGGAAGACAGATTAAAAACCATATCTTCATACACTTTGGTATATTTAAATTATTGCCTATGAGTTATTTTTATAAATAAAAAGTTCTATAAATCAATCAAAAAAGCAAAATGAGTACTTAAATATGTGGTTCTTTAAATATTTACATGACAAAATAAAGCCACAGTTGCCTAACCTTTAATGTAAGGTCATAAAGATAGTATATTTTCATATCTTTCTTAGTTTATTACCTCCAAGGTTTGGTTGACAGCTGGTATTTTGAACTTCAATTTGGAACCATATACAAAGTTATTTATATGCCATATGTATGTAACTGCTTCTGATATTCTCTGACAGCACTTTTATATTCTGTCCTCATTTTTATTTATTTTTCAATGTAATTGACTGGAATATATAATGAAGAAATGTTTTTTTCATGAAGTTCATGTGGATGATATATTTTCTGTAATTTTGCATATCTAAAAGTACCTTTTGATTACCTTCACACATGAATAAAAAAGCAGTTGTGTTTTGAATTCTTATAAACCTTTCCTCTTAAAATAATATAGCAATTTCTCTTTTGTCCTTTGACATTTTGTATGACAGAAGATAAATCCAACATATTTTTCTTTCTTTCCACATAAATTTATTAGTTTTCTTGGAAAATTTGAAAATTTTTTTAGTAATATTTAAATGTATTCATTTAATCCAAATTTACTGAAATGTTTTCTCTTGATTTTAATATCACTTGATTTTAAATAAGTCATCTATTCAGCAAATTAAGCTTTCTTTATCACATTTTATTTTTTTATTTATTCATTATCTTTTCCAGTAACATCAAGCATTTCATTCTCAATCTATCTCAGTCTGAGAGCTGTCTTTTCCTTCAGTTTAGTTTGTTATAGCCTACGGCCATGCTACCCTGAACAAGCCCGATCCCGTCTGAACTTGGAAACTAAGCAGCGTGAAGCCTGGTTAGTACTTGGATGGGAGACCACCTATGAAGACCAGGTGCTGTAGTTTTAAAAAACAAAATATAGGAGATTGTAAGATGACAAGGTCCTTGCAATCTGTGAGGTCAACCAAGGGTTGCCTCGCCTAAAAATAAAATAATAATAAAAAAATAAAGTTTGTTATATATTTTGTATACTTTACTACATCTAATAATGTATAGATTTTGTATGTACTATGTCATTTTCATAATCTCTGTATGGTTTATTTTAATTGCTTTCCTTTTAATGTCTATCTTTCTTCATCATTTCCCTTTTTGTCTTTTAGATATTAAATTATTATTACATTTTTACTATTTTGTAAACAGAACCAGTGTTAATATTGTTCTATGTCATCTTCTAATCTGTTCCATGACCAACTTATCCTAGCATGAGAACCTTAGGGTTAGATGCAAGCACTCTAACAGCTTTTAAGTGCTCTATCCATACCCACCAATTTTGCAGCTTTGGCTTCTGAGATTCCTGTTAGCAGTAGGTCTATTTTTCTCCCATGAGTTTTCCTTATAATGGTGGATGCCCTAATGACTTTTAATTGTTCGACTTATGCCTACATAAATTTTGATGTACTATTGGTCAAAACAGTCCAAATTTCTTGTCTTAATTTATTTACTCAAATCTCCCAACAGTGAGTCCATTAATAGCTGCCATTGCAGATTCTCAATATAATTACCCCAGACCTTTACTGTGAAATTATCTATCTATCTATCTATCTATCTATCTATCTATCTATCTATCTACCGACCTATCTAATCTTTTGTCTATCTAGAGATTTTTTTTTGTCTGTTCAGATTTTTTGTTTCCACATAATTCAGACTTGTTAGATCGTGCATTTCTAGCAACTTATCCCTTTCTCCTATGTTATCCAAATTAATGGTGTATAATTTTTCTTAGAAGTTTCTTACAATCCTTATTATTTCTGTGGCATCAATTATAATGTTTCTTGTTTATAATTTTATTTATTTGGATCTTCTCTCTTTTTTCTTAGGTTAGCTAAAGGTTTGTCATTTTTTAGTCATTTCAAAAAACCAACTTTAATTTAATCAATTTTCCTATTTTTTTTGTACTCTTTATTTTGTTTATTTCTCTTGTAATCTTTATTTCCTTCCTTCTGCTTACTGTAGGTTTACTTTATTCTTTTTATAGTTCCTTGAGGTGTACCTAGATTGTTTATTTGAGATTTTTCTTTTATTTTTTAAATGCAAGTGTTTATTTTTATAAACTTTCCTATTAGTATTGCTTTTGCCACAATCCATACATTTTGATATGTGTATTTTTATTTTTGTTTGTCTAAAGGTATTTTCTAATTTCCCATTTTATTACTTTGTAAGCTATAGGTCATTCAAGAGCATAGTGTTTAATTTTCCCATATTTGTGATTTTTCTAGTTTGCCTTCCATTTTTAATTTTTAGTTTTTTTCTTATTGATGTTGAAAAAAATACTTGGTATTATTTCAATCTTCTTACATTCGTTAAGACTTCAAATCTAACGTACTCTATTCTAGAGAATGTTCTGTGTGTACTTGAAAAGAATGTGTAAACTGCAACTGTTGTGTGGAAGGTTCTGTATATATCTGTTAAGTACATTTGATTTATAATGTTGTTCAAGTCTGATGTTTTCTTATTGATTTTTTTTTTGTCTGGACAATCTATATATTATTGAAAGTGGCATACTGAAGTTCCCTACTATTATTGTATTGTATATTTCTTCCTTTAGATCTGTCAGTGTTTGCTCTATTTATTTGGGGGCTCTGATGTTGGTTGCATATATATTTATAATTGTTGTATCTTCCAGATGAGTTGAATATTTCATCATAACATAATGACCTTATTTGTTTCAGGACAGATTTTGACTTAAAGTCTATTTTGCCCGATATAAGTATAGCTAGCCCTGCTCTCTTTTGGTTACTAATTGTGTGGAATATCTTTTCCATTTCTTTTATGCAGCCTATATATGTTCTTAAATTTAAAGTGAGTTTCAAAAAAAAAATTAAAGTGAGTTTCTTATAGATAATCTATCTGCCTTTACCTTCAGAATTTCTTTTGTTGTTAGGATTTAGTAGCTAATTGCAATAGATTTGAGAAAGATCTATAGGGACATCAGTTTAGGATTCCATAGTTTCAGAATCTCCATGAAGCTATTAACAAATTACTGTGATTAATCTATACATAATATTAACTTTACTTATTTTATAAAACATAAATTTATTTTTATTAATTAAAAAAGCTATGCAGAAATATATATATATACAGATATAAAATAAGCATATGAAAAGATGTGCAACATCATACATTATTATAATAGAAACCACAAATTAAAACAAATATAATTGCATACCTATTAGAATGGTGAATGTCAAAAACACTGACAATACCAAATGGAGTAAAGGACTAAGAACAATAGGAGCTCTCACTCATCGCTAATGGGAATGCAAACTGCTACAGTGACATTGCAAGGCAGTTTGACATTTGTTTTACAAAATTAAACATAGTCATATCATAATATTCAGTAATCATGCTCCTTGGTTCTTTCTCAAATCAGTTGAAAATGTATGTCCATAGAAAAGCCTGCACATAAATGTTTATAGTGGCTTTATTCATAATTGCTAAATTTTGGAAGCAACTAATAGTTCTTTCAATAGGTGACTAGATTAATATACTTGGTGCATCCATACAATGGAATATATTCAACTATAAAAATAAATAAGCTTTCAAACCGTGAAAAGGTAAAGGAAAAACCTTAAATGCACTCTGTTAAGTAAAAGAATAATGTCTGAAAGGATATAATATTGTATTATTCTAGCTATATGGCATTCTGGAAAAAGCAAAAGTATAGAGACAGTAAATAGTTCAAGGTTTGTTAGGTGTTGGGAAGAGCAACAAAGGGATGAGTAAGTGGACCAGAAGAGATTTTTGGAACAGTGAAACTATTTTGTATGATCTGGTAATGGTTGATATTGACATTATGCATTTGTCAAAACCAGCAGAACTACAGAACACAAAAAGTGAATTCTAATGTAAACTATGAGCTTTATTTAATAGAAAGGTATCAGTATTTGTTCATGAATTGTAACAAATGTACCATACTAATGCAAGATGTTTTAACAGGGAAGACAACAGGAGATGAGAGAAGGGTAAAATACATGCATACATACATATGTACGTAGTACATACATAGAAAACTTCTGTACTTCTTACTTATTTTTTTTTGTAAAACAAAAAATGCTGTAAAAAATAAAGTCTATTGATTAAAAATAAAAGAGGAGGAGAAATAGTTGTGATAGGTCAAATAATAACCCCCATTATCCTCCAAAGAAGTCCATCCTCTAATCACTGGAACCTATGATATATTATCTCACATGGAAGAGGGACTCTAGAGATGTGATTAAGTTTAGGGATCTTGAGATGAGATGATTATCCTGGTTTATCCAAGTGATAATCATACATATATATAAAAACTTGAGAATGTTCCTTGGCTTGCATCAGAGATACCATGGAATAAGAGGCAAGAGAGTGTCAGGTATGACAAGACTCAATCTCCCATTTGTTGGCTTTGAATATGGAGAAAGGGAGACAGAAGCCAAGGGATATGGGGAAAGTCTCTGGAAGCTGGGAATGACTGCACTGTTAACTACAAGAAACTGAATTCTACTAACAACGTCAATGAGCAAGGAAACAAGATTGTCCTTTAAAGCCACCAGAAGAGATGCTACACTACTGACAACCTTTAGTGTGCTGAGTCCAGTGTCAAAATGGCTACCCATAGAACTGTGATATAATAAGTATGTGCTGTTATAAAATGCTATATATGTGCTAATTTGCTCTAGCAAGAATAGAGAACTAATATAGAGAATAATTTAATTTGTTCTTTGGTTATCGAAAACACAAAGAGAATGAACTCTATCAATTAGAATAGACATGCATCCAATTTCAATGCTTCTAACTAAAGAATGGCACTTTATTTTTTCCCCAAATCCATTTTTCTTTTATATCATATATTTTCTTAGTGATACATACATAAGGTGGGAAAAGCCTCTCTTAACACCTTTTATTTAATTTAAAATATAGGAACACATTTTCTGCTAAAAATAATACAACTGTTTGAAGAATAAATGTATTTTAAAATATATGTATAGAAGAATGGGCTGGAAGAAAAAGCTTCAAGGCACTTGATGAGAACCTCAGAGAAGAAAGACTTAAAACTGAGAATAAAAGATGAAAGGAAAAACAGTAATATAAAACAAATTCAAAATATAGGGCTATAAAAATCCTTGCATGGACTGATACAATTCTATGCAACTAAAGACCTCAAGAGTGAAATAAGAAAATAAAAATGAAATTACATTAAAGTTGGATTTTTAGATATAGTACCATCTTGAATGTTGGAATTGCACACTCGCAAAAATGTACTCTCAAGTTAAAATATGCTTCTTTATTTATGGAGATTTGAAGGAACGAACAAAGAACTAGCTCTTTGGGGTAACATCTATTCATCTTCTTTTTTAAAAAATAGATGAATATATAAATTGATCTCTAATGGTTTCTTCCAGATGTCTTATCCTGGGCATAAATATATTATCATGTTATATACAATGTGTGTAGTTAAAATTCTCAGGTTAGATACTCAGATCTGCCACTTAACTGAAGCATAAGCTTATTAGCAAATCTTTGCACATTTCTTAGCCTTAGTTTAAGTTTTGTCCTTTACTGTAAAGTCCTGATTATAAAGTCCTGAGCACTTGATAAATATAATTCTTCATATCAAGCAAAGTGTTAACTGTGCCATTATTGGAAATAAAAAGTTACTTTATATTTTTCCTCTCAGTCTGTGATTGAACTAATTAATACCTCCCTGTGGCATTAATTTCCAGCTGATCCAAGACATATTTCATACTCATACTTAATGACACACTAACATAGGGGGCATGTTTCTACTTCAAATTATCTGTTAGGCCACTTATCAGGATAAATGGGTGGCAAATTTGAAAACTTTCTTATTTCATCACGCCCTGTCTTGTCTTCATGTAAACTACTGCTCTCCATGTAAACATGGCCACGTATTATTATCACAATCTAAAATTACCTCATTCACTTACAAATTTTGCTTATTAACTTGACTTCTTCCCCATAAAAATGTAAGTCCCATAACTACAGAGATGTTTTGAATTCTATATGCCAAGTAATAAACACATCAGAATGAACGTCACATATTAAGCCAATAATTTATATAATTCAATTAACAAATTATTCCATTAAGTTGTTGAGGCCAAAAACAAAATTTGAGTGTAGACTTGTCAGAGCTTGTTAGAAAATTTGGTATCTAGGCTTAACTATGCCTGTAAGTAGTGTCTTCAGTTATAGAAAAGCCAGTGTACATTTCCTTATCCACAGTATTGATATCACTATTAAAAATAGTATTGAATCACAGCCTCTGACATCCTTTCCAGACACCAAATGCAGAATGTTTGATCCAAGTGGCATTCACATCTAAGCTTGGATTTTCCAGCCATAAAGTATTATGGAAGTAGATACCATGTTTGCTATCAGATAGCAATGGGGCTTTGGGTCTAGAATAAATTTCCTCCAATTCTCCTTTTATTCAATGAATTGAATCTCAAGAACCGTATTTTTGTCACTTGCATTGAAAAATATTTTTTTAAAAACTCCCATTTTTGAGTACTTATTTTGTACAGGTAACATTTTATATTCATTATTACATTTAATTTTATTTAATTCTCAAAACAGAGATATGTTGTAATCTTTAATCATCTATCATCAAGTTTCATCATCATCATCATCACTATCTGTCAACATATTTATCTGTACCACTTTTAAGCTTTTACTTGAACTCTTTTTAATGTACCCTGTTCTGATGTTCACTTTTTTTTTTTTTAATTTCTTTGGCCTTTCCTGAGTAAAAGACTCTTAAAGTGGTAATTTGGCAGTGACATTTTTAACAATGATAAGTGTGATACTTTCCCCTGTTAAATTCTTTATGTCCTAATGAAGCACTGTCTGCAATTAATGGAAAATATTCTGCAAATGCAACTGTCTGTTATGGTAGCCATTACTAGCCACATGTGGCTTATTTGGCACTTGAAATACAGTGAGTGAACCTGATAAAAAAAATTTAATTAATTTCACTTTACTTATTATAGATGAAAATTTAAACAATCACAACTGGCTAGACACTACAGTATTGGATAGTGGCATTTTTATGTATACTTATATTCTTTCTTTTCTATAAATAAGTTTTTATTCTATATTTGATAATAGACATCCTAACAGGTATAAAATGATATCTCATTGTGGTACTAATTTGCATTTTCCTGCTGATTAGTGATGCTGAACACCTTTTTATATACCTGTTGGCATATAAGTCTTTGCAAAACTGTTTACTTAGGTCCTTTGCTCATTTTTAAATTGGATATTTTTCTATTGGGTTATATGAGTTTTTTGTATATTTGGGATATTAACTTTTTATCAAATATGTTCTCTAATCTATAGATTGAATTTTCATTTGTTGACTATTTCCTTGCTGTGCAAAAGCTTTTTCGTTTGACATAATAGCACTTGTTTATTTTTGCTTTTGTTGTTTTTGCTTTTGGTTTCAAATTAAAAAAACAAACAAACAAACAAAAAACATCGCCAAAACCAATGTCATGGAGTTTAGAGTCTATGTTTTCTTCCAGAAGAAATGAAGCAAGTAGAAGTTTTTAAAGCAATATCTTTAAAAATTCTGAAGACTGTATTACAGTTTTTATCAACTAATATAATATAATTCACAATGTATTTATTAAGATTAAGTAGAAGATGTTACTAGCATATGACTGACTCTTATAACCTGTTGTAAATCTCTTTTTGAAACTCTCTTTAGTTTTTTCTAAAATTATGTACGCAATTAAGAATGGAGTTCTAACAGGGTTGCAAGTTAGGACACTACCTTTGCAAGGAGAAACACTAATGCATAGAGACAGAAAATATAACTCGCTTCATAAGCATGGAGACCTTGGTTTGACTTTAAATCTGGTTTTTGCTAATTATATATCTGAACCATATTGTTTCAGATATGTAACCTGTTCTTAGCATATACCTACTTCATAGTTAAGTAATATATGTCATGGATATATAATATTAAATTATAAAATTTCTGTCCATTTTATTTACTCTTGATTCCAAAATATTCCCAATTTTCCAAATGAAGCAAATGTGACAAAATAAGTGGTCTGACAGTGTTGTCAATAAGCAGTAGTGCTAGCTAGACTTACAGCCTATGCAGACTATCTCTGGAACTCATCCTAAGCCACTGGGTGCTGATCACCCACCTGTAGTAGTGACATTAAATAAATGAGTATGACTAGACCTCATTGACTTTAAATGGGAATATCTCTGCTTAAATATCATAGAAACTACTATTTCCAAATTAATTTTCTGTATTTTAAAAAACTCATTAAATGGATAAATCATTCTTAATGAAAAACTATCAATATATGATGAGGGAAATAGATTTTCTGTTTTTGTTTTTTGTTTTTTCAGGCAAGGCAACCCTTGGTTGACCTCACAAATTGAAAAAAATTTGTCAGCTTACAATCCCCTTTTTTTTTTTTTTTTTAACTCACAGCACCTGGTCTTTCTAGATGGTCTCCCATCCAAGTACTAACCAGGCCCCAACCCTGCTTAGCTTCCAAAAGCAGACGACATCAGGCTTATTCAAAGCAGGCCGTAGGTTTTTTATATATTGTATACAGGAGTATGGATTGTTATAATATTCCTAAGAGCAATTTGATAAGCATTAAAATCTTTAAAATATTGATAGTTTTATACAACTAATCAAGAACATTTATCTTCATGAAATAATTAAGCCAGGTGTGAAATTTCTGCTTTAATGGTGTCCAGAAAACAGTTTATAATAGCAAAACTCTCACATAATCTAAATACTCAATGATGAAAGTCAGTTGAAATAATTACCATTAGTATCCATGAAATAAAATATTATATAGTCATTAAAATGGTAATGTAAATAAATATACATTATTTTGACATCTGTTTATATTTTCAGTGAAAATGTATGTCACATATAATGTCACTAGCATATTACATTACTGACCTTTTAAAATACATTTTAAATATCTTTTTATCATATATGAATGACCTGAAATATACTACATCAAAACATTCCTTGTGGATGACAATATATTTAATTTCTTAAAATTTCTTTGTTCTATTTTATTTTTATTAAAATATTACTTAACAAAAACCATATAAAATAAAAGGTAAAATAAATTAAATGTCAACATTTTTAAATAAAATATTCACTTGCCATTTCAGAGGCTTGACTGTAATACCTCTTGATAATACTTGGCACTTGTTTGAATTGCAGAATAAGTATCTTAGACTATATAGAAACAAAAGCAAAAAAAGTAAAAACAGTAACAAAATCTGTTTGGGAACGATTCCCATACTCTGATCTCCATGGTTGTCTTGTTGGTTATTTAAATGGTAAAATAATCTGGATTTAAGTTCATATATATTTGCTTTGTGACTAGGCACTGTGGTAAGCACTGCCAACTACAGCAAGCAGTTGCTACCTCAATGCAGCCAAGTATTGTCAGGTTAAAATTATCATTTATTGTCACTAGCACTTGAAATTTTTCAGAAATCTTATTTTTGTACATTTATGTGAAATCTTCCAACTTTTAAGTGTTGTAACTTCTAAACACTATAAAAACCAAACTAAACGTATGTGTAGTGTAGATATGTCCCTTACATTGGAAGTTGCAGCTCTTTTATTAAGTATCAAGGCTAAAAACTTAAGCCACAAAGTAGCAATAAATAAGAAAATATCTCTTAAGGCCACCAAGAAAGAGATGGAACTGGACTCACTCTGAAATGATTTGGGTTTATTTTTACACAATTTTTGTGCCTGAAAAATAACATTTGCTTCAAAGAAGATTCTGGATTGCTTTTTATTTACAAATATTCAAAGTATCAAATGTAACTCTGTAGATAATTTATAGACGGAAGAGGTGAGTGTGTAAAACTGCAAAAATAAACCATTTTCACAACTACAACAAAATGGTATAAAAAATGTAATAAATACATTGTTCAATGGAATCATGCTCAAAGCTAGCAGATATTCTATTTCACTGAAGTAAAACTTAATTTACAGTACAGTATTTTATTGTATCTTATTATTACTTTTGTATATTTTTTGTAGATATTTGAAGGAGAATAGCAAGAACAGTATTCAAGGGATAAGTCATTTACTTCTAAAAAAGGTAAAAAAAAGTCAAAGCTTCTTAACATGATTCTTAAAAAAATTATGGAAATATATGATTGTTAAAATGTTCACTATAATAATGAATTGGTGCATGTGTAATTATGCTTAATTGAACAACAACAACAAAAAGAAATAAAAATATTTTATGGAAAACTATCTCGTTCTGGTAAGGAATGGACTAATTGATCTAAATTATATCTCTCACTCTATTCTTGGTGGTTCTTGAACAAATGGTTTTTTTGACTCATTTACAATTTCTGTAAATGGAGAGAGACAAAGGAACTATAGAGGAGGGGGAAAAGGAAACCCTGAACAGGTTTGTGCTAGTAAACATTTTAGTACTCTACAAGAGGAATTCCTCCCTCCCATCACACCGTGCCAGATGCTGCTTTGTCTGAAGCCACAAGCTGTGGTGGATCCCTACGGCACTATAAACAAAATCAAACCTGGCACTGTTATCACAGTTACAGAAACACCTATGCTAAATAGCTCTGTGTTGTGAAACCGGTTAAGTTTGCATGCAGAACCTTCACTATGTTTCATTTTTTTTTAAACATCTGATTAAATTGCCCACTAAAGAATGAGCCATAGTAACATAGTAAGAGGAACCAGTCTAAAGCACTAGAATTTACAATGAGTACATTTTGCATAGTCTGTTTATTCTATTCCCTTGATAGAAGGAGCATGCTTAAAAATCAGCTTTAAAATGCTATGTATGCATATAGAATATATGTATTCAAATAAAATATTAATTTTATAGTTGCTTCATGCTCAGAATAATCTATTCTTGCCCCAGAAAAATTTATATGTGACATCAAAGAATTAATATTCCATTGTTACTTACCACATTCTATTACCTCTCTTTTTAGTACTTGGTCTAAATTGAGTACTTAAATATATTATCTGTATTGAGTATTGATTTTATGTATTTTTTATTGTATTAAGGTGGCCATATGCTTTCTTTTCCAAGTTATTAGGTTTGATCACAGGCAATTATTGTATAATTGGCTTCTCTGAAAGACTGAGTTAATGCATACTTAAGATATACAGATTATCATGTAAGATTGACAAAGAAGGTTTAATAAAATGCTGGCATGACTCCGTCCCCAACTGAAGGGGCAGATGTCTGATATCAAGATATTTCAAACTCTGCACAACTAGATTTCTTATGTATGTATGTATGTATGTATGTATGTATGTATGTATGTATTTATTTATTTATTTATTTATTTATTTATTTATTTATTTTAGTGGTCTTTGACATTGCCCTTTGTCTAGCAAGGTTTTTACTGTCTTGTGATTAAGGTAGAGTTAAATAACTAAATCTAGACCTGTTTATCTTCCCCCTTGTTTTGTGGAGAAGGTAAATGACTGGTTATTTGACATTTAAAATATATCATGTGATGTGGGATTTAGGAAAAGTCATAAATGAATCTAACAGATAACATTTGAAACAAAATTCTAAGACTGCTTGGCTCCACCCATCTGCAGATTTTTGTAGTGGCAAATGATTGCTGCTATATAATCAAAGATGCAATTTGTTCCCTTGAATAACCATGAACTTTAAGAAAAATAACCCTAAAATCTTTGTCAACTTCATTTACTGCTCACTACTTCTGTTCTTTATTGTAAGAGATATTAGTGTTGCCATACCCCAATTTTTTTTTTCTTAACCAGACTAGTATTCCTACTACTAGCTGCTGTAGGTGTTGAAAGCTAATGTCTCATATTTACACCAATCACCAGCAATTACCCATGATTCGTCATGTTATTCTCTCTTAATCTTAGGCAGCTTCTACTTGATGACAGAGCTCAGCCTCTATATACATATATATATATGGAGCTCAGCTTCCATATGTGTGTGTGTGTGTGTGTGTGTATTCAGGTGCGATTTATAATTCAAAGCTATTCATCTGATCAGGTGAGGCTAGCCTTCACTTGAATCCACATCTTAGCTCAGTTTCTTTCTCTTCCTTACTTTCTTTACTTGGTTTCTCTCACTTTACATCTTTCTCCTGAAAAATTTCTCTCAAAAATCACTTATATAAGAATCTGTGTCTTAGGCTTTGCTTCTGAGGAACATGACCTTAGACATACCTGCTCATCTAGCAAATGCATATTAAAGGGTAGGGGCTGTTCAAATAAGTTGATGGGACTAAGTCAGGAATGGCTATAAGCACAAACTGTAACCTTAATAGAGTCTAAACAATATAAATTTGGTAGCCTAAATGTTTTACATTTTCACTTGAGGTGGAACAGATAAGTAAAATACATTTCTTGGGGTTCTTTAAGCTGATCAATCTTGGTTTCCCTGGCAACCCAGGAAAGCAACAACCATTGTGATTTTATAAACTGTAGGACTGGGCAGTTACCATAAAGCAATTTATAAAGACATTATGATAGGATTGTGATGTGATGCCTATGCTAAAAATCAGTTGCATCATTTTATTATACAGGGTTTCTAAAAAGATTACAGTTAAGCAGTCATATTCTCAGAACTTTTGTTGATAGTCTATGACATTTTCTGGAATCTAGAGTCTAGATAAAGCAATGGGATTTAGGCAAAAGCTGAGAGATTTGAAAAAATTGATGTTTCAGTCATCTTTACTTTCATTTCCCCTCAGGTGTCTATTTAGAGAAAAAAAGTTAAAATTTAACTCCTACTTTATCTATTCCTTTCCCCCCCCTTTTCTTGTTGTCTTCAAACTAGCTGTAGCTATCTTTATTTAATACATACCACTATCATGTACTCTTTCTCCCATTATTATGATGTGTGATAATTCTGCAGTCTCTATAAGTTGACCTAGGCAATATAAGAACCCTCCATTAAACACACATAAGTCTGTTTCCAATACTGGAAGTGGACCTACTTCTGACAGCAGTCCTAGCAGTCTGACAGAGTTTAGCCTGGGAAAAGGATATTAATATATTTGGGAGAATCAGTGGTAGCCTTTGTAGCAATGACAAGAATAAGCAGCCCAAGAAGCTGCTGCAAAGCTAATTCCAGAAGCAAACCTAGAGCAACATATTCTTTTTAAATTTTTGTTTAATATCTTGCTATATAGTTATAAACATTAAAATGCTATATAAAATAATTAGTTTAGCATTTTGTGGTGTCAAGAAAAGAATCGGAATTATTTTAGAAACATGCAATATAGGTAATTCAGATAAAATTTCAATCTGTCAAAACCTTTAGTCTAATGACCGTCAAGAATGAAAGAACCATGGTTTTTAATTGGTCTTTCTTAATGGGGTGATACTTTAAGGCTCATAGTTTTTATATGGTACATGCAATTTTAACTGCAGCTCTATTGTTTTATGTATTCCAATTTAATACTCTACATGTTTCACTTGGATACTTAAACTGATCTAACCATGAAGGACACAATATTATAAATAGAATGACTAAGAGATACATGTAAGGGATTCAAGAGAGAAGCAGAGAATATAAGTATATTCAAGAAATTTAAAGCTCAGAATTAACTGAGACCTTTGAGGAAAGTGAAGAGCAAAGTGCAGCAGTTAGTTTGACATAGATCAGAGCATAAAAAAAATTCTGCTGTGATATAAGTTGTATCCTTAATAAAGAAAAAATATAGAATATTACTTGGTTGTATTTTATTCTTATATTCTCTATCCAAAATAACTAACTTCAGTTTAAAATGATAGAATAAATATAGTTAAGAGAAAAAATTAAAATAGAGACAGAGAAATTTTGAATGACAAAAATAAAGTTTTAAAAAGTTATCAATGGAGAGAAAGAATGAGTTAAAACTAATGAGAAAGACTTTATCTCTAAAATTATGCATATTATTTAAAGAACTCTTGTTGCTTTATAACTATTCATGTGAATTATCAACAACAACAACAATAAATCCTGAGGGATCATATCCCACTGACAAATTAGAAGCATATAGAAACTAATTATGTGACATGATTACAAAAATTACTTAATTCACAAATTTACTATGGAAGTGGTAAAAGAGGATTAGTATCTCTAAATAAATTCAAATCTTCAGAACCAAGTGAATTACATTCAAAAGCCTAAAATAATAACAGATCTAATTACATAACCACTTCAAAAATCCCTGAGACTTTAGTGGGGGACAAGAAGTGATGGGATCATAGAAATAAATGAGACTGGTAAATATTTCAGTATTCAAAATGGGGTATTTCCTCCATTTGGTATCATCTGAATTGAGCAATTACTTTGATGTTTTTAAAAATGCACTTTCGTCACTGTTGAAAGTCAACAGACAGAGACTTTTTAAAGGCAAAATTGGGGTTTAAAATCAGAAATTACAGAAACAACCAAATGGCTAACAATATCAATTTCCAACAATATTCTAGAATCAGTAATAAAATAGAATGTCATGGGAAAAATTTTTTTAAAGAAAGCATTACTTCTAGGGGCTTCCTTGATACCTTGTCCTAAATGTGATTAATAGATGTATTGTTCCTTGATTTTAGCAGTGAATTTGAGACAATTTCTCAAGATGATTATAGAGGAAAAAAAAAAACAATATGAACAAATTGTTGGCTGAATTTATCGAGCAATCATATGCAGGTTTTTTTTATTTAAAGATGAACGTTCCGAAGAATAAGGTCCAGGTCTTCACCTAATAATTTATTCATGTTGGAGACGACATGTTGGAAAACATAGATGGAATAATATCAGATTATTGTTTTTTTTCAAATGTCATCAAGTTTCAATACTTGCAAGACATTTTTCTAGGTGCTATAGTCACAGTAGTGAATCTATATTTTCGAGTGGGAAGGCTAGATAATAAAATGGTATAGTATCAGATTAGAAAAACTCTTGTAAGAGAATATACAAATAATTTCAATGACAAAATAAGGTTTAAAACCTTATCAACAGGAAAGGGGTGCAAATTAAAACAAATGAGACAGACTTAAATAAGTATCTACAAGAGTATACATATGTTTAAAGGAATTGTGCTTTATAACTCTTCATGTGAATTATAAACATCAATTACAACAAACCCAAGGGATCATATCCACTGAAAATTAAAAAGCATATAGAACCAATTATGTGATATTACTATAAAATTATTATGCAAATTTCATTCTGATTAATACAATTATTGAGAGTTATGGAACTTTCATTAATAGACTGATAATAAAGACATATTATGTTCAAAATGAAAAAGTGAGGTCAGAGAAGAAATAAAAAAACTAGTACACTGAAATATATTAAACCTAAAATTAAGAAACCAGTGCATGAGTGGACAACTGGAGAAAAAAATTCTGACCTGGAAATGATGTCAAGAACTTATGCAGAATGAGGCATACAGGTAAAGATAAAAGAATTATATGGAAGACAAAGGAAGTGATAGGGATTACACAGTGAGAATATCTAACACATGGTTTTCAGAGTTCTCAAGAGAAGAAAAGGCATAAGAAGACATAATGTCTGAGAACTTTTCAAAACTGGTGAAAAAAAATCTAACATTAAATTGAAGAAATATTACAAACACCAAGCTGGATCAATACAAGAAATACATTTCAGACTAAAACTGAAAAACAAATATAAAGGTTGATAAGGTCAAAGTGATGAAAGAATGTATCACCAATTGAGAAAACTATCCTTCATAATTAAAGATGAAATAAAGATATTTTCAGAAAAAACAGTGAGAAATTGGTTATCTACATACCTACAACAGAGGAAATGTAAAAATACTTTTTGCCATTATAAGTGATCTTAGATGGAACTTTGGGTATGTATAAGGAACAAAAGAGCAAAAATAAGATAAATAAATGATTAAGTCTAAATAAATATTACTTGTGTAAAATAATAAAAAATAATTTCTTCAAGGATTTTAAATGTAGGAATCATTAAATATATAATAGTGCACAGGCAAAGAGAACAAATTGAGGTATTCCTCATTTCTTGCATTAACCAGGAAAAAGATAAAATTACTAATTACTTTCATAATGTAATAATTTTCACAAATGTATGTCACAACCACTTATATATCACTAAATAGTAAAATGGTGTACAATACTGGATAGAAGGCAAATATTAAATAAAAATAATATTTACACGTAAAAGAGTAAAATAAACAGAATAGTAAAATTATAATAAAAATCTAAGAATTGTTATTTTAAAATGTCAACATAGCATTGTGGGTATGGAGATTTTCAATTCTTTGATCTAAATGGTAGCTACTTGTTTTTTTCACTTTATTATATTTATGTATATTTATCCATGTATGCTACATTCAACTTTTAAAGTTTAAAGAAGGCACACACACAAAAACAAAGGAAATGGCAAAATAAAGCTGAAAATTTAAGAAAGACAGGACTAGATATATTGTTATCAAATATAAGCAAGCATGTCATGTAAAAAAATTTTCATGCAGTTCTAAGACAAAAAAAAAATGAAGTGTCAAGTAAACATCAGGTAAGAAAAAAGAGGCTCAAAAATCACATTTAAGCAAAAAAAATAAAAGACAAAAATCTAGAAAGTTAAATGGCGTTTTCAAAGTCACCATTATATATAGAATGGCAATGCTGGGACTAGACCTCAGGTCTTTGAGTCCTATTTCATTGCTCATGACACTTCACAAAAGTGTTTACTCTTTTTTTTTTTTAATTTGTAGTTGTTAAAAATTTTTAAATGCTCTTTTAAATAGTCATGTCCTATCAGAAGAGGGTTTTTTTTTTTTTTTATGTAGTTGGAAAATGATTCTACGGAAGCTTTTCATGTAGATGGAAAATAATTCTAAAGGCTGTCCAAGGATTATGAAAGGGCATTTTTGCATTTATATGACATTTGAGCTCATGATTTGCAAACAAATTATATGTGATAGCGTTTTATATGTCAACTTGACTGAGCTAAAGGATGCCCAGATAGCTGGCAAATATTATTTCTGGTGTCTGTGAAGGTGTTTCAGGTAGAGATTAGAATTTGATACTATAGACTGAATAAAGATCTGTTCTCACCAACATGGGCAGATGTCAGCCAATCCATTGAGGGCAAGAATAGAACAAACAAAATGGAAGGGAAAGGCACATTCCCTCTCTTTTTTTAAGCTAAAATGTCCATCTATTCCTGCCCCTGGGCATTGGAGCTTGTTGGTTTTGGGCCTTTGGACTCCAAGACTTACAGCAGCAGTCTCGGGTTCTCGAGCCTTTGGCTTTGGATTAGAATTACACCATTGGCTCTCTTGGTTCTCAGGCCTTCAAACTCACAGGCAGAATTATATCACTGGTTTTCTTAATTCATCAGCTTGCAGACAACAGATTGTGGGACTCTGGAGCCTCTAAAATCTCATGAGACAATTCCTATAATAAATCTGTCTCTGTCTCTCTGTTTCTCTCTCTGACTCTCTCTGTCTCTGTCTCTCTGTCTCTGTCTCTCTCTGTTTCTGTCTCTGTTTCTCTGTCTGTCTGTCTCTCCCCCCACCCCAAATCTGTCTATACATATACATATACCCTATACATATATCATAAATTATAATCTGAAATAATAAGCTATTGTTGAAATATTTTTCAATTTATTTCCTCAATTTTCCAAAGGAAAAGTTTAAATTATATGTAAGGTAGAATAAAAAACTGAAGTAAAACATTAGTTTCTTCTATACAATAAAATGACAGCTGTTCTGAGATACATTAAAGAAAATTATTCTTTTTAAAAAAATACCAAGCTAAAGAAATCAAAATATTTAACATAAACCTAAGAAGTTTTGTCATTTCCTTATCTAATCTGAGTCCATTTATAATTACTGCCTCCTTACCACTTTTCTTTAAAGAGGAAGCGTAAGAAGCAAGAGATACTCTAAATCAGTACTTGTTATGTCTTCCTCTTTCCATAACTCCATTCCTTTTAAAGAGAAACAGAAAAATATATAGATAAAGTGGAAATATAATCCAGTTTTTCTATTTTATCAAATATTTAAATATTCTCTTTTTTCTCTTAACCTTCCTCATACTGCACTGTTAAAGGTGTGTGGATATGTGCATGTTTTAACATTTTCCTTCTTCTCCATATCTTTTAAGTATTAGTGCATATTTTGGAAGTACAGTGTTCAAGTTAAACTACTTATTTATTTATACTTTATGTTCATCTCCTCAATCACTTGTAAAGTCTTCACTTTCCCCAGTGTATTTGGAAGAGTGATTTATCAATCTGAGAACAAGGCTAGAGTACTTATTTTCAGTGTCTCAGATCATCTATCTCAGCTCAGGTTATTCTTCTCTAATTTCATATTGTCATCAAAACCTGTCAAACTCAAAAGAAGACCCCCTACGGAGTCAGAAATCACCTCCAAAATCAATGATACAGTGGATAGATGGATACATTTGTCAAATGCCCAACTCCAAAATGGAAGTATTAAAGAATAGCTGAGGGTATTGTTTTTCAAATACATGGCTCAAATTGTTGACGTTTTCTTCCTTTCTTTAAATGGGGTGTATTTCATTTCTTTAAAAACTGTGTGAGTCTTGAGCTCTCTAAGATTATAAGAATTGTATGTTTAAAAATATAAATTATACCCTTTTTAACTTGGGGGAACTAAAAAAATGATTGTTTATATATGCTTAATAAAACAACCATTATATACATAGATAAAATTTGTTATTTATTATACTTCGGATTGCAAAGTAATGAAAAAGTAAAGACAACCATCATTTAATGAAATGTTAATGAAGCATGTTTGCTTTTCCCACTTGTCATAAAACTAGTCTTGCTTATTCTATTACATTTCATCAGAAGTCAGAGAAAATAGTCAATGTTATGTAAATTATTTTAACTACCATATTATAAGCTGTATGCATGCCTCAAGAACTAGTTAACTAAATTTCACACCATTTATGTAAGTTACATTCGAAAATTGTGTTGAATATTGTTCCGCTGCCTAAATTACCTACTAGATTTGTCATTTTGAAACTATATTACCATCCAAAATAGGATATTAATTAAAAATAAGATTTATGGGGTGCACAAAATCCATTAGATATAGGATCACCTCTGCTGCAATCACTATTGCCAGGCAGAAAGCATGTGAAGATGGCAGCATGACTTATGCAGGGTTCTCTCTACTCCCAATTCTAGCACATACAGTAGTTTCTCTACGATTAAACATAAGTTTAATGCTCATGAGGACAGGTAGGCATGTACATTCAAATGAGATTTCAGATTCTTCTGAAATTTTAATATTGTAACAGAGAAAGCTATTACATGATTTTACCCTTCAGAAAATCACATAAGATTGTGCCTGGTCATTTCCTTTAGCAAGAATTCGAAGATGACATAACTAGTTACACCAAATCTTTCCTGCTCTTGATGGTGGGAGAGCATGACCATAATGAGCTATTATGTAGCTTTCCTTCTTTGTCTTTATCAAAATGCTAGACATGACCACTGAACTTGTACTAATCTGAAGGCAGAGTTTATGCCACCGTTTCCAAGAATGGCAATATCAAAGATACGCTGCATCTAGAGTAACTCTACAAGTACTGAGCAAGAAGAGAAAGAATGAGTAAGTAGAAGATAGCTTCTGAAAAAAACTTCAGAAAACATTTCTGAGAGTCTGAAATGAACTCAGCCATTAGTGTTTCTGCATTTCATTTTCCTTATGCAAATTTACATATCTATAAGTCCTACATAACTTATATCAATGCAAATGATAATGGTCCATAGACATATAATTTTATCTAACTTTGTCACTGTTGAAAGCTAGCAAAGTGGCGCAAGACTGCTAAAAATAAAAAAGACACAAATCACCAATATCAGGAATGAAATGGGTATCACTACACGTTCTTCAGCCTTTAAAAGAATACCAAGGTAACACTACAAACAACTATATTCTCTTACATTCAACAACCTAGAAGGAATGAACCAGTTGCTCAAAGGCCATGAACTACCAAAACTTGCAATTAAATAAATCACAGTAAAAAAATTAATAGGAACGTATTGTATCACTGGATAGTTGTACTAGACATGTCATGAAGAAATAACACCCAAACAGCAAAGATAAAATATGCAAATATATGCTAACAAAGCAAGCTGTCTGCCCCCTAAGGACAAATTGAATCTTCAAAGAAAGCACCAGAGAATCTTCAAAGAAAGCACCAGGTAAGAAGAAGAGGTTATAAAGGATTTGTTTAATGAAAAAAATTATTTTCTTTAGACTTGGGTAGGCTGTGTATAGTACTCAACATCAAACTGTCCTTGAGTATGGGGTATTGACATCCTACTTTCTACTTTCTACCTCTGTCTGCCAAGTTCTGAACACTCTTTAATTTATATCTGTTGCTTAACACAAGGTATGGTGATGGCGCTTGATGGTTGGTAAAAACTTGCTCCATGACCAAATAAAATTGAATAGAACTGGTTGTGAATTTTCCTCTGAGATTGGAAAGCAGTAGATGAATTGACACCGACATACATTTGCTTATTCAGAAAAAATGTACCGAATGTTTATTATATGCCAGACATCCTGCTCAGGCTTGGGAATACAAAGATTGATCCTTCTAAACTCAACAGAACAGAGAAACTGAATCAAGAGCAATCAGCAGAAACATAGAAATGTGACATAACGCAGTTCTGAAAGAAAAAGAGGAATCATTCCTGAGTTAGCAGGCAGTTACAAAAACTGTTTTGCAGTTTTGTGCACTGGAGAATAAATCTTCCAAGACTCATCTTTGACCAAATTTCTTCCAATCTTTTTTTTTTTTCTTTTCAGAAATGCCAGTAGGTAGAAGTATAAAAATGAAGTTAATAAAAGTTATGTTTTTAAAAATTAAATTTAAAAAATTTCAAGAGAGATGAAGAATTTGCTACAATTAAGTATGTCTCATACTTTTTAAAAGCTCATTTTGATAAGCCAAAAATATTCAAAAAATAAAAATTAAAAATACAAATATTATTTAGAAAAGTATTTTGATTTTCCAGTTTTACATAAAAGATTGAATAATTCCACAGTTAGTAGAAAATAACATTGTTTTCAGTGCCAACTTTATGTCCTTTGGATTTTATTGTGTATAGGGTATATAATATAGACAATATAATTTATGTTCAGTTGTACAGTTTTGAATCTTTCTGGTCCTCTGTATGTGTGTATGAGTGTGTGATAGCATTTGTTGTTTGTTTAATATAGAGCAAAACAAAAAATAAAGTGTACAAGTCTAGTGGTGTGAAAGAATTTCAATTTAAAATAGAACCAGAGAATATAAAATGAATTTCATGCACCCTCAGAAGAACAGAATTTAAAAACTGAGAGACTGATTTCCATTAAATACCTGATTTACAGAAGACCAAGACTTATTCCTGACTAATGAACATCTGCCAAGAATCTCTCTCCATCCTTAAGCCAATGAACTTAACTGCTTAAACTCTGATAGACTCCTCCCTCTTTGTATGCCTTAACCATAAACACAGCTTGCCCCAAACCCTCAAGGGGCTCACCTGTAGCTTTCTATAGCATGCATTACCTGAATTATAATTTCTCTGCTATTGTCAAATAAACTTAATTTTTGATCAATTCAGCTCACCTCAGTTTACCTTTTTACTTAGGCTGACGGTTTTAAGTATACGTTTTTATTGGCTGGATTTTAAATAATTATAGAAAACATGTCTTTAAAAAGCCTGTTGTCTGCTTGGTTTTTCACATGATATACTATGTAGTAAACTGTTATATACAAAGTCCAATGTAGTGCTGATTTTCTTAGTTCCTTCTTTCTGACATCTTTAGGGTAATTTCTTTCTTTGTTATTTTAGAAATTTTTGAGTTTGTATCATTTATCTGTTGCAATAACAACATCCAAGAAAGTTTTATACCTCATTACATTAGACTTTCAATTAAGCCAAGCATTGTAAGGTCAATTCAATATTGTAATTGGGAAAAGATTGTTTTATTGTTGGCTGCTCTTGGCATATTGCCTATGGGCTATATGCCAGATTAATAAAAATATTCAGTGTTTGGTGTCTTATTTCATATCTTTGCTGTTCTTGAACCAGGACCAGTATATTCCCTTTGAGGGTTATAACTCATTTTTTCCTCACTGAGTCAAATCTCAAAATAATCTGCCTTGACTGTGATTACTAAATTGACAGAAGTGACATTCATCAAGTAGATTATTTTTGGATTTTTTCATATTTATTAAATTTACAATTAATTTGAGAAAAAAAAATTTTTAAAGAGACAAAATTAATTTTGTTCCTGGTAGAAAAAAGAATTTTAAGTTGTTACTTTATGACAAGTTTCAACAAACTGCATGGGCCAAATCAGACCTGTTGCCTGTTTTTATATAGAACATTTTATTGAAACACAGCCACACCCATTCATGGCTGTTTGGGGGCTACAAGGTCAAAGTTGAATAATTGTGACAAAGCCCATAGAGCCTACAAAACCAACATTTATTTATTGTTTGACCTTTTTCAGAAAAAAAGTTTGCTGTTTCCTGCTATTAGAACATATAATTTTAAATTTTAGTTTGTTGCCTAAAATCTTGCATTAATGATAATAAAGAAATAATAACTAAAAACTGTACTAAATGGTAGATGCTATTCTAATCACTATACAGCTATTAAGTTATTTAATACTCGCAGCATATATTTAAGAACTATAGACTATCCCAATATTAAAGATGTCAGGACTGAAGTACATAGAGGTTAATTAAGTAGTTTAGGGTCACATAACGAACTAGTAAGTGGCAGTGCAGGGTCTAAAACTATAAGATCTAGCCCCATTGTCTACACTACACCATCTCCATGGCTTTCAGATGGAAAACCACACTATGTCAAGAGCAATACTTCTTTAATATATTAATATAAGTACCAGTAAAGTGACTCTTAAATATTTTACACTTAAGGTTCATCTGATTTTCCATTATTCTAAATATGAGAAAACTATTCCCTTGTACTTTTTTCAACATCAACACTACAATGGTTGTAAATGTAATAACTCTCTAGCAGCTTCCAATATTTTATAGTATCAAGTTCAGTTTTAATTTCTAAGTCCTTGGAAATTTAATAATTAACCAGAACATTTGCTTATTTAGGATGTTTTATTTTTAACCATCCCAAGAGTATTCCTCCTTTCTCCCCTTTATATAAGAAACGTGACCTTTCGATGAATACACAAAAATAAGTCAGTCACATCATGCCAGACAGACACTGTTGTCACCCACGCATATCCCTCCAGATCTCTTTGACCAACTCTCTAACTCTGCACTCACCTCCAATGTCCTGTGTATTCTGCTGCTCAGAGCTGGTATCTGCGACCTTTAGAGATGTGGCCCTTGGCACCAGACCTCTCTCATTTCTATGTAGAACGTCATACACCAGCTAGTCTTACAGGTCCAGAGCCTGTAACCAATGACTGATTTAGTGTGGGGTTGCAAAATCCAGCCCTTTGACTGAGGGACACATAGGTGTAATGTATACTCCAGATCTCTCTGCAGGATCAGGTGGAATGTGAGACTCCTGGTAAACTCCCATTCTAGCTTGGTTTCTTACTATCCTTATTTTGCTCTCTCCATACACTTACTGGTTTCCCTGGAGGCACTACTTTAATCCGTCACTTTCACTTGAATCTATGCCTCAGGCCAATAGAATCCTCCTGGATATCTCTAGAAGGGAACTAAGATACAATGAAGAAAAATTAGGATGCTCTCCAAGCTGATAATTACAGAGAAACAAATATTTAAACAAATAAAGGGGAAGAAATTCTATAACACAAGTGCAGAAACAAAAAATATAAACAAAAAATCTGGCATTTTTTATTTCTGTAATCCTCCCATATAGTGCAGTGAGTAAAGAACAAAATGGAAAAGGACATGTGTCTCTGAGAGAAGAATATCCTTAATCTATGTTCTTTTTGTTTTTTCTCCATTCTTTTCTACATTAAAGCTGCCTTGGGCTTAATTTAACTTGACATTATAACATATGTCTGTCTGTGTGTGTGAGCATGTGTATCTCTGAGGGCCTTTGTAGGTAAATATATGTGTACAAATGTGTGTTTGTGTATATGTGTTTTCTATACAGAAACACTCATTCACACATATTGTTTTTTTTCCCTTTTGTAAAACGAGGCAAGTAAGGAAGAGAAGAAGAAAATGTAATTTTTTCGTGGTCACTATTCTCTAATATTCTCAAATTATTATTACAAGGTTGGAAAAAAATATTGCACTTAATTGGTTCTTGGCAAATTGAAATAGTTTTTTTTCTGTATTAAGTATAATATGTTGTTCAAAGTACAGTTTTGTAATTATTTTGATTTCATAATTTGCTTTTAATTATACATTTGAGTGTCCCAAAGCACTAATGACATTCAAGAGATTTAGCAAATGAAAGACTGATTAATGGGTTCTCTTAGGATATTTTACAAGCAGGGGAAATCAGAGCATTACACACTGAGTGGTAGAGCATTTCCTCTCCTACACTATGTAGAATGATGGTTTTTAAATTGGGACATCTATGCCCTTCAGAGTGCACAAAGTTCAAAGGATACAAGAGGTTACATCTTTATGGTCCAAGAGTCCCATTCCCTAAGGTTAATCTGTATCAGAAATGATCTATGACCCAGTGGTATTCCCTTTTTCAGGGATCCTTCACAAAGTACCTTATCTTTTGATTTTCAAAGGAAATCATATTTTACTCGGATATATTTTGTTGTTATGTCCTGCAGTGCAAAATCCTGGGCAATGTGATAATTTCTGGCAATAATATATTTACAAGAAAGTATTGAATAAATCAAATGCCTAGTAACAAAGTACTTTTCAATTTAGATTATTCTCAAATCACTATTTTAACAAAATTAAAGAACTTACTTATCCACTTGTAAACAATGATAAATCAGAGTAACTTCTGGATATAATTTAGGAAAACCCTGATGAAATGTTCTATTGCTATATAAAACTTGTTCTATGCATTTAACTTATTTATGGAGACATAAATTCTTAGTGATTATATTTGTAGGAACAAAAAGGGAGGGGTAGAAGTAATATTGGAACATCTCATTCTCATAATAAATAACTTGTGTCCATGTACTAATTGGAAAAACAAAAGCCATCTCATCCCATTAAAAACTATATTCAATAAAATATTTTTATTTAATAGACAAAAACACAATATTTGTTTAGTCTTGATCAGTTGTGTGCTATTGCACAATAATTTTTTAGCAACAAAAGGACTCTCCAACTTCTTACTAGATGAAGTTACACATGTGGGTCTATCTCTATGTTCTTTATTTTGCTCCATCATCTTTTTACCAATACTACTTTGCGTTATGTGGCTTTATAGTAAGTCTTGAAATCAGATAATGTGGATGCTTTAAATTTTCTTCTGTATTATAGTTATTTGGGCTATTCCAGTTTGCCTTTCTTTCTCAAATTTAGAATTCAGGTTGTATTTTTCTACAAAATTTTTTTTCAGGGAATTTTGATTGATGTTTAATCTATAAAGAGATTGAGAAAAACTGACATCTTTACTACACTGAGTGCTCTCCATAAACATATGCTGAAAACACAATATGGATTTCATTACACACACACACACACACACACACACACACACACAATCTCTATTATTGGTAAATACACTTACATATTTGTGACTTAGATGACTAGTAACCTTTAATATGCACTTTCATTTTACAGGGTACAACTATGTTTGTATATAAGAAGGATGTTCACTTGATTTATATGTTTCATGGGCTTTTTCACAACCTATATCTTATGTTATGTGCTATGAATTTTGAAATCATATAGCATTTATAATGGAATAGACAAGGTAAAATGATTAATTCTCCCTGGATCTAGAAATTTCAACTTGTAAAAGCAAAAAATTTTAAATATAACACACAATCTGAAAATAAAAATTTTTGTAGATGTAAAATTCTTTTGTAGAAGTAAAGTATAATATTCTATTTATAGTTTAAAATGTTGCCTGTGAACTTTAGCTTATTAAAGTATATATCGCAGTGCCACATTTGGAAAGGAGAAAATTGTGATGTAATTCATATGCTGTATTCTTTTAAACATAAATGTATGTATTGAATTGAAATGGGAAGTTCTAAAAGTTATAAACAGTCTTCATTGTTATCAGAGGTTTGAGAAGACAATGGAGTACAAAATAAGTTAACTGAAGAAGATAAAAAGCTAATGTCATCATTTTTTCCACAAATCTGAATTACCACTAATGCTCCTAATTAGAATTTTGACCTTTAAGCAGATATTTCAGTGAAACTTTCATTAGTAGTAAGTCAAAAAGAACTGCAAATTAAAAAGCAATTTTCTGACTTGTTAGAAAGCCTGCTTACTGAATTCAAGGATATCCATATATAGTTACATAATTTCCATTATTAGTGAAACATGCTTCTAGTAAAACCATTCAAAAATTTTACAAAGGATATATAAATTACAAAGCTTAGAAATTTAGATTTACCTTTTCCATGTTACTGAAATAACTAATTTAATACAGAGTTTAAAATGAGCTAAAGAAGGAATATGTACTATTGGCTCCTATTTCATTATATTATACATACTGTTTTCCTTTTTAAATCTGAATATTTTTAGTGAGTTTGGCAATGAAATACTTTTTAGAACAAAATAAATAAATCTGCCCTTCTCAGAAAAATTTCCACCATTTTATGGAGAGTGAGAAGCAAAGAAAATAAGTTTTATGGGTGGACATGAAAATAACCAATTTTATATTTTACTGATTTTTCTGTCTTAGTTGTTTTGTATAACTCTGTAAGTGAATCCTTGCAATATCAAGCTTGCCACATCATTATGTGTATCACTAGCAGCCTTTTGGAAGACAGCAAATGAAAGTGTTACTAATGATGGCAATGATTTTGGCCCTCAGGACTAGTCCAGTGACTATATGTGTTTATGATGGCTACTGTTTGCTCTTCTTGTCCTTATGAAAAGCCCAAGCCTTGTTCCCTGGAATAGTAAAGATCATGAAATGCATCCTATGATTATACTCTATCTGTGATTACGTGGTGGAATAGAGGAACATGGTGAGAAGATTGAGTCTGACCTTATCCGAGTTATATTTGCATAAATTTACCAAAAGAAAATTAAAAAAGGAAAATGCATTTCACAACATCAAGACCAATTGCCTGATAATAAAAGATAGTAAGAAATCTTATTGTAAAACTTGCTGCCAGTGTATCAGTGAGGTGAACTGCCTGTGTGAGGTTTACAGTAGTAAAATGTGCAACACAGCCACTGATTTTATGTCGTAAATTTTCAGAACTTAAGTTTTAGGTTTTGAAGTGAGAGACATAAATCTATTTCATGCATTATCTATATTAGTAAACATTTAAGAATCATTTCTTTTTTTGTTATATTGAAAACCTTCAGTAAGTGCCTACTTCATTCCTAAGAATGATAGTCTTTACCCTTTATATAAGATGGGTGAAGGCATTACATATGATTTGAGAGACTGTTTATGATTAGGAGTCCCAGAAAATTTTACATTGTGCCATCATAAAAAACAAAAGATGACCAAAAAAACCTTTTCTTAATGTATATTACTTAACCTTAAGTGTCTATTTCCTCTGCTTGCTTTAGCACCAATGTAACCAATATGTGGATTGGAATTATGTCAGCAGAGCTTATGAAAATGAAATGTAGCATAAGATTTTAATGATTATATGTGTTTATCAGAAATGGCTAACTATTCTTAAAGAAGAAACACCAAACTCTAAATGTGATGGTCTTAATAAAATTAAATGTGATGTATAAAAATTGCATTTGCCTTAGGATGCTTTCATTAACGCGTATGACAAGCTTATCTGACGAGAATGTCATTGAAGATGCAAAATACCTGACAAAGTTAAGATTAAAGGAGTATGATGTAGGTAATAGGAAGAGAAGGATAAAATAGTACAATTGGAAGGGAAGAAAAAGCAACTAGTTTTTAAAAAGTGTCAATCTGTTAAGCAGTCAGGTTTGCAACTATGTCAGGCATTCTTTTTACTTTTGTGAACAGGCATCCATTACCTCAAGTTACTTCCATTAATGGAGAGTCACGGTATGTATATAATGAAGTAAGGACAGGGAATAATATCAATTGCTAGAGCTCACAGGAAATTGCAATAGAATAATCTACACTAGAATGCTATGCAGCTCTAGCATTCTGAGGCAACAATAGTTCTAAACAATTATTCAAATAGTCATATTTGTGGCCACACTGCCTCATTATCTGTCCCTTTCTTTACTCCTCTTTACTAACTACTGTGATAACAAATGACTGTTCTCTCTTCTTCATGACATCCCTTTGCTCATGACCAATAATATTTCTTGGCTCCTGATTACTCACTCAGTTTTCTTTGCCTATCCAATTTTAACCACTCTACTCTCTACTAACTTTCCGTATGTTCCATGTCAAGATTGTAAACGAGAGATCTGGTTGAACCAGACAGTCATTATTTTTTGACATTTTACTATTACAAATAATGCCTTTATATATACCTCTGTAGTTATATTTTTACATAGAATTTCTATAGTATAATATTCTAAACATTAAGATATTGGATCAAAGAGTTTTATAGATTAAATATGTATTAATTAGGTAATTAAAATATATCACACACTGTGTGAGGTGATAGTACAAAGGTGAAAGCATATAATTTATCCTCTTGTATTTCTCTTTAGCTATCATTCTGCTGGTGTTTTCCATGCCATATTTCATTGCCCTTAGATTGCTGTTAGGTAACATTGCTTAACTCTAATTATCTCTTAACCTATCAGTATTCTCTTTTCTCAAGAGAGAAGTATGTTAAAGAAGAAAAAAAAAGTACTCCTATGACTATAAAATTTAATATTTTCTAAAACCTGCTGCCAAATTCTTTCTGGTTTTCCCTTGTTTTGCCCTACTTCCTGGTGATATTCTTTACATTTTTTCACAGATTATTCAAAATTACTCTATTCTCCATAAACCTTTAAATCCACGTTCTCTCTTAATAAATCCCCATCCCTTATCCACCATACCCCATACAAAAAAAAAAAAACTATGTGATCAGACTTTTTAAAATGCTAGTGTTCAACTGTAGTATTTTTACCATCTTATAAAAACAAGTGTTACCATTTTCTTAATCTAAAGTTTTATAAAATAGCAAAGAGTAAAGGCTTGTGTTTTTTGAAGGAGACAGGTACTGACTGGCGAAGGAAAAAAAAAGAGAAGGAAACATCAACAGGGTCTAACATTCTCTTTTGTAGATCCAGAACCTCAGTCTTTTCACTATTCTGAGATGTGCATCTCTGGAGTGCAGTCCTATACTCACATATACATGTGGGTGTGCACACACACACATGCAAAACAAAATAAGTAAGTAAATAAAAACAAAATAAACCTGTCTACGGCCATGCCACCCCGAACACGCCCAATCTCGTCTGATCTTGGAAACTAAGTGTGGTCGGGCCTGGTTAGTACTTGGATGGGAGACTGCCTAGGAAGTCTGGGTAGGAAAAAAAAAAAAAAAAACTAAAATAAATATATTTAATAGATTATAAATAAATGTTTCTATGAGAATTTCAACAGCATTGAGGACTGGAATTTATTTGTATTCATCAATTAGTGACTGTTCTCACTTACTTGAGATGAAAAACTCAACCAAGATCACTAGTTAACATGGAAACAATAAATGGGCCCACTGGCGTGTTTAAAATATCTAATACATATGCCATGACAGTATGAATATAAGAGAAAGGTACCTTCCTCCTTTATATTTTTTCTTAATTTTGTTTTTCACTCTGGATGTTGAGCAATTCTCATTGAAAATCACTATTGTCAATTATATATGCATTGTCTAATGTAAAGTTAGGAGAGGCTACTCAAGAGTACCTCATTATTTGCATAGGACCTCAAAAGTATAAAGCACCTACTTGGTACCAGATACTCTTCCAGTCATTAGAACAATCCTTTGCATTATATCTGTATTTCACATATTTACACTGAGATTATGAAAGCTTTCTGAAAAGCAGATCTTTAAAGAACAGGAACATATTTGCGTTTACATTTTATGAAATTTTATTTATTTATTTTTCTCTAATCTGAAGACCTATGTTTGTTTGTTTGTTTTGGAACATAATGCATCTCTAAAATAGTTTCATTTGCTGAGTGAAAGCACTAAAGAAGAAACAGAACACATGGCAATTGATTACAATTAATTAAATTTTCTTTAATTTCTGTGAGGTCATATTGACATTAAATCTTATGTTATTTCAGCATGGTCTGGGAGGCAAAAGCTGAAGACTGTTGCTAGACAAAAAAAATTATAAAGAATTATTGCTTTAGAAATAAAATTCTTGTTATGTCTAAGTTAAACAAAAAAGCTAAATAAGGTGTGAGAACTTATACTGGAAACAGTATGTTTACTATCAAAATTCTTGTTTTATTAAGCAGGATAGTTACTCACTGGCTAAGCTATAAGATAAAAAGACAATGGGTTTCCCTTCAGTAGAAGAAAGAAAAGGTGGAAAGAAATCTGTTTATCAATCCAAGTACTGAATGGTTAGGTGAGAAATACCTTTTTTTTTTTTTTTTAAATAATGGCGGTAAGAACACTTAACATGAGATCTACTCTCTTAACAATTTTTAAGTGTTTAATACAGTATGAACATGTGCTATACAAATACAATGGAATATTATTAAGCCTTAAATAAAGAAAGAAATTCCATCATATGCTTCAACATGAAATAACCTTGAGGATATTTTGCTAAGTGAAATAAGCCAAGTACAGAAGGAGTAAACCTTTAAGCCATTACAATTTAGGGGCTGTTTTTAGAGCAGCCAGTTTTGTCTTTCCTAATACAGCATGTATGTATGTTCATTTAAAATGCACACTTCTTACAAGTGATTTTCTTGACATATTTCAAAGAGTAAAAAATGCAGGACTCTTGACTTTGAAGCCTACATTTTAAAAGAAGGAGAAAGACAAAAAAAAAAGAGTTAAGCAAAAACAATGAACATGCCTTATTTCTTAGGAAGATAAGAATAAATACAGGGAGAACTGAGAGTGGCTATGGGTGGCATGGTTGCATACTTTAGAGAATGTGGCAGAAATGCATATGTGAAGAAGTGGTGCCCAAATATGAATAGTGTGGAGAAAACTGTGTGTCAAAAAAACAACAATAACCAAAAAATGAGGGTGTGGGCAAACAGGACTTGGAAGTGCTTGACTTTAACAGAAGGTCACTGTTTTCAGTTCCTGATAAGGTAAAAATGGAATGAAGTGGTGCTACAAACTGAGGACTGAGCTGTACCAAGAGACAGCTCAAGCAGTACCTTCCAGTAAAGTGGTTTTGATTTTCATCTGAAGACAAAGAGAAACCATTAGAATGTTAAGCAAGGATGATAGTGACTTTAATTTATGGTAGATACATCATTCTTGTCTCTGTCACCTGGTTGGTGATGGACTACAGTGGAATCTTGGATAACTACAGGATTCTACAACTTTCCATGAAGGAGATGAAAAGTCTACAGTCCAGTGTTCACAGTGCAGGTAGAGAGCAGTTGATAGACAATAATTTACATGAAAAACATGTTTATGGTGAAATTTGCAATTTCATTTACTCAAATATGCAGACAAAAGTTATATTATTAGAAAATGGAAAAAAATTTAAGAACTATTGATGATTTTCAGAAGTGTTTTGGTACAGTTATAAAAATTAGGTATATTTGGTAATCTTCTTGTATTAATAATTAAATATAAATTTCAAAAGTGATCATATAATTTTGTATTTGATTTAAAAACTCTCAGACAAAGGCAAATGCATTGGTAAATGGTTCATCAAATATTTGGATACCTTTGTTGGCTATATTTAATTGAGTACAATGGAGTCACATAGCATAAAAATATTTTTGTCTGACCTTATTAAACTGTCAATCTATGACTTTAGAAAAATTTAGAAAATGACAGACTGACAGAAATGGAGACTTAACACAGGAAGCTTTGAACTATAATTTTATTTCTAACTAGAATGTTATCTGAATTTTTATCTCCACATGAAGTAAGGCACTAATACTTCGGTACTCTATTAAAATGTAGTGTCACTTTGATGAATTAGGTAATGGGCTGACATCAATACATTAAAACAATGAGTTTCAAGAGAGATTCATAAGGTCTTATGAGCTTCAATTCAAAGATATTGAATTTGAATGCTAAGTAGCATGGGGGAGAAAAAATAATTTTCCTTTTCCTTTTCTAAGTTCTCCTCATTAGTATAATAATCAGATTGACATGAGACAGATAATGGAAGAAAACAACCAAATTTTATTATATATGTACTTATGGGGGCTTCATAAATGTATGGGATCCCAGGACAAATTGGGCAATTGAGACTTATATGCATTCTGGACTAAGGAGACAGGGAGGGGGCTAATGGCTTGGACTTCTAAGGGTAGGTTGGCAATTCACAGGTAGATGAGAAAGAACAAATGTTTGGTAAACAAATTCTTGCCTGGCCACAGAAAAATAATAGGACACAGAGAGGAATCTAATAAACGAATTTTGCTAAGTTCCTCCCTGTCTGTCACATAGTTCATATGCTAAGGTGATAACTTCCTTCCTTTAAACAGGTTTTTCTATCTCAATTCCTTTAGGCAGGTAAGGGAAAGATAAAAGGCTCTTCTTGAGTCTTTTGTTTTCTAAAAATAACCAGCTTAAAATAATCAATACCCCAAGGCACATCTTAGGGTAGAAAACCTCAATAATGATTAGCAACAAAATGGAATTTCAGAATGTTAATATGTGCATATGAATTAAATCTAAAATTGCATTAAAACTCTTTCAAAGGCTTTGTTTACAGGATATTAATTGATATCAGGGAAAATATTAAAATTAATTATGTACATATGAATAATGGAATTTCTACCAAAAATCTCCGTTACTAAATTTTCTGGGTTTATCAGTTTGGTTTAACAAGCATGGTTGTGCAAATATGAAATCAAGTAGTTGACTAATTGCACAGTAATAGATAGTAGATCTATAAAGTAGTTCATTTGAATAATGTAGAATCTGAAACTGGGCGTTATTTTGCCTGATGAACTACAGAGACTGAAAACAGTCGTGATTCACAGGATGATGACACAATTGCATTCACAGATGGAAATTTTTTTTCTTCTTCTTCTTGTTGGCTTGCTCTAAGATCTTCTGTAGTTTAGGTTATTGAAAGCCTCAATAGCTCTCTGCTCTCTTCAATAGTTTTCTTGTGTTTTGTAAAAATGAAATAATTTACTATACTCCACCTTCTCCTCTAATTTTAATCATTTAGAATCAGTGAATTATGGTAACTTAGATGTAGCTAATTAAGTTTTTATAGCGATATTAAAAATTTAGAATAAATGTGTGTTCTTATAATAAATGTATGTACATGCACTTACGTTTTTGCATGAGTATTCAGGTGAGGCAAGAGCTCAGTTATTTGAGTCACAAGATCAAAGAAAGGTATTCAGCTGATTCTCATTCTTTGCAGTAGTTCTGTTCTATAAAGTTGTGATGAACACTGAATTAGTGAATATTGAGTCTCCTAAGGAATGTACAGGGCTGGAAAGGCTATGGTCAAAACATTTTATCAACTCATCAATATAAAACCTTGATTTATGTATATTTCTTTTTAGAGAGACTTTATTTAATATATATTGTTAACTGGTTCACTTTGAACTCCCAGTCAACATCTTAGCTTATGCCTGAATGATGCCTACCTAAACACTCATTTTCTTTGAGTTACATCATAGCCTTCTTGCATTTAGGAAACTACATAGCATGACAGCACCACACTTAGGAGCCATCTTAAAGAGCTGGAATCGCTACCACCACCAACAACAACAGAGAAAATATAAAACATGTGGCACTAATTATAATGCAAAAAGAACATGTTCACCATATGAGAGTTGAAACATGGCAGGCACTTGCTTTGACCTTAGGACGCTAAAACTTTTCACCATTCAGTTCATGTGCATGTCCACAAATGACTGCAAAAGACTGCAAGTATAGATTTAAGATTACAAATAAATATTAGCGTGCAGGCAAATTCACAAATAGCAAATTGCTAACAATGGAGATCACTTATTTATGCTGTAGAATAGACCTATTTGTGAAAGAAAATCACCATAATATAACAAGTTACTGTTTTTATAGAAAAAAAATTAATATTTTTGATGTAAAATTTTTCATCTTAGTTCTCAAGCTCTTCAGAGAATTGCAACTATATGAGGCTTGACTTCCTAATATTATGATTCAAAAGGGTTCAAGAACACTGGTTTTCTGTTAGGTAAACACTGGACTAAGAATTTAAAAAAAAAAACAAAACTTTTCTTAACACTTATTTGCCCTCAAATCACTAAGTGGTTTTCCCCACTTAACTGTGAATTGGGTTGAAGAATACTTGCCATGTCCATATGTCCCTCATCTAATCATTCAACACAAAGTCACTAAGGGCCATTATAAGTCAGCACAAATGGAATGGTTATTGCTCCATCACTTCACCTATGTTGACTCATACCAGTCACAAATTCTACTATGGGATAAAAATTGAAAATGTATGTTACACATCAATTCAAAATATATTGATTAAGCACCTATGTTATATTAGGCATTATGTTAATTGAGGGCATGTAGCACAAAACAAAATAACCACGGCCCACTGTCTTTGGGGAGTGATGACTTAAGGTGCCTCATCAGCCATCGGGGGCAAGTGGTTGCTGGGTTCTGTACATACCCACATAGGTCTATTCAGATTTTTCCAATGCCCATTAGAAAAATTCTTATATTTAAACAGAAAAATCCACAGGCTTGAACCATTTTGTGAATAAAAACATGGCTACAGTTTTTAAATCAAGTGAGAAAAGGAGATTCCAAAGCAGATTTTTTCCATCCTTGAAATAGTCTCTTAACATCATTGATATGAAATATTAGTCACTGAATTAACATTGCTATTTCTTAGTTCCACAAATTCTTGTAAACAGGATAGACTGCTATAAGTGGCATGAAAGGAATGCACCGTGTCTTTATCATCTGCATGGAAAGTAAAAGGAATTACTGCCTATATTTTGAATTTAAAATTTAAAGAGAGTAAATTGATTAAAAAAGGAAAGTTCAAGTCTGTAAATTGTACACACACATATATACAAACATAAGCACAAAAAATAATAAAGATGTATGTGTGTATAAGAATTTAAGATGTCATTATGTTTATAGAACATATTTTAGGGATTTATATTATGTAAGTTAAGTTTTTCTGTTTTTATTGGTGTGTGATTTACCAAGATTACTTAAATCTGTAGGAAAATATCTGTCTGACTCTTATATTTAAGTTGTGCAACCAAAACTTTAGCTCTTTCTCTGTGCATACATTTTGTTAAGTTGTGAAGTTTGGCATATAATTATTATACATGAAAAATCACTATTATTTCGTTATTGATACTGAAAAAATAAAATGAAAATAAAAATATTCTTGAGGGTTGGTCAATACTACTATTATCACATGCAACTTTCAAGGAATTGTTTAGAAATGTATAGAACATTTAAGCCTTTTTTCAGAGTCTTCAAACTTAATTGACCTCAGAAATCTAAAGGACATCTGATTAAAATTTACAATATTCTCTTCTGTGCTCTGGGATTAATATTATTTTAGAAAACAAAATAAATTTCTGAGTACTTTAAAAATTGTATCTCATATTTAAAATTACATTAAAATTTAATCAGATAAACTTACCTATCTAAACCTTATCTATTTATGCAAACTGTATGGTTATTTCACATTCAAATTTCTTTATTTTCATAATATGAAGAAAGATGTATTATTATACATATTATTTTCTATGAAATAGGTATTTTTAAGTAAAAAATACTAAATTTCAGAAGTCATTTTTTTTTTCAAAAATAAGGATTAATATAAATGCTTCTATATACCTGACATTTTTAAAAATGAGCTTGTCCTTAATTATTTTTATAACAATTAACAGAAATGAAGTAATTAGTACAAATTCTATTTTTAAATAGATTGTGTTACCTAACTTTGCACAAATTACTTTCTTCCTGTTTATCAACTTCACCTGCATTCTCTGTAGGAAAGTTACTATAATTCACTTTATAAATATAGTGGTGACAACAATGACTGAAAAGATAAGCATATAATATGTTGTCACTACTGAGGTGTTTATATTACACCTGCACTGCAACTGGTACAAATATTTTTGTCTTGAAAACAAAGCCAGGTGAGCTTGAAATGCTTGTCTGTTTTAACCACTGAACCATTAAATTTTTAATGACTTTTAGGTTTTAAACTATAAACAACTTTCTCATATGTGTGATTTTTTTTTTGATTCCTGTAAAAAGTTAATTGATGTGAAAAAGAAATACATATAAAAAGGCAAAAAAATTCCAGGAAAATTAAATAACCTTATTTGGTTGTTAGTATTGACATTACTTAAGTAGTACCGGGTGATATTAAAATAGTAAGTTGGGCTGTGCAAAGAATTTAATAGAGAGACAGATATAAAGAGAAATATATTTTTTAAAAAATCCAATGGTTAAATGCCTTAATTTGATTTTGGGGTCATTCTCATGATTTCAATTTCAAATAAGAAGTTGTTCATTATACTACTTACTCAAAGCATTTAAAAGTAATGGCACATAACTTTAAATCTACTTTCTTACAGAACTATCTGAATTTTTAATTTATCAGGGTACAGTCAAGTAAACAAACTCATATCAGGTAATTCAATTGAGAAAATTTAACATGGGAAATTAATTCCAGAACTTCATAAGAGAAAAAAGGCAATTAGAGGAGAATTAAAAAAACAAACAAACAAACAAAAAAACCCTTCATCTTAACAATTACAGGAGGTTACTATCATTTTTAAGACTGAAGAAACATAGGGAGGAGGTGGTGGTACCAGTTTCAAAGAGTTAGTGCTCCATAGCAGATGTGCCTGTCATGAGCTGGGGTCATGACATAGTCAGTGTGGTGGGAGCCAGAGATGTAAAAGAGATGCAGCTTCTGCCAGACATGTTGTCCGAAGAAGAAATGTATAAGATACATCCATTCTTTGAACTTCCTTTTATTCCAAAATTTCTTGTAGAGTCTCCTATTGAATGAACTTAGCCAGAGTCAATAGGCAAGGAAATCTGAAAAAGTGCAGCTCCCACTGTTATGCTAAGAGTAGGGGCTAGGAGGAAATGGAACTGAGAGCAAATGAACAACACAATTTTCTTTTAAAAGCTTTAATTTTTTATGTTTCTTACAATTTTTATATTTAATTATTTATTTTTTTAAATTTTATTTTATTATTAGTTTCAAGTATATGGTACATTGGTTAAACATTTATATAGTTTATAAGATAATCCCCCTAATTGTTCTTTCTCTCTTCTGGCTCTCCACCTAGTCAATACATTAATGCTGACTGTATTCCCAATGCCTGTGCTGTACTCCCCATCCCTGTGACCATCTATCAGCTACTGATTTGTACTTCTTTAACCCTTCACCCCATTCTCCCAGTCCCCTAACTCCCACCTCTCTGGCCTAAGCTCCTCCTACCAAGAGTAAGGAATAATTTAACCTTTATCAGAAAGACCTTCAAATACTTTATCAGTCTAGCACCCACCTAATTTTCCAGATTGGTCTTCTGGCACTCCCTAACTTTCAGTCTAACATAAAATATAAATGAACTAGTTCTTTACCACATAGAGTAACTTCAGGTCACTAAACATTATCCATGTTATTGCTTTGCCTATAATGCCTTTGCTGGCCCCCATTCCCTAACCCCAACAATTCTTCTTCCAACAATTCTTAATACCCAGAAAGTCACTTCAAATGTATCATTTATGTGGACAGTCTTTGATACATAGATAGAATGAATTACTTTATGGTAATTAACTATATTATTAGTGCAATGTTTATCATACATATTATTAATAGTGATATATCTTTGTTTCTGTTAATAAACTGAACTCCTCAGGGTACAGATGGAGTCAATAAGCATAGTTAATTGGTTATTGTCAATTCTCAGTAAATGTTAAATATATTATTAGATTGTTTTCCTGGAATCTAATAATAAGTTATATTTACCCAAGAAAATTTAAATGTATTAAGCACTGTGGTGACTTTCTTTTTTCACCTGCAGGAATAATGCTTTTCAACAGTCAAGGCTTATAATAAAATATCAAAATATTTAATTTCCTCACTAGTAATCTCTTATTAGTATTTTCTCAATTTTTTCTTTAAAACAACACTTTTTTTGTTTCAATAATATATTTGTAATCTTACATTATTGGTAGAATATCTTATTGCCATTTGCAAATTAGTAAGCAGGCAATAATTCTTACAAGGATCAAAGAAAATTGAGCACAGACTTCAAGGTTTATTAATGATAACCATCATTTTTTTTCTACTCAAATCCATTTCTTCTCTGTCCAGAGCTTGAATTCAGAAGTTGTATATAGTATGTGAATTCAATTCTCTAGCCATAATGACTGAATTATGGATAAACTCTTGACTCAGACTAGGAGAAAAATACCCCTTAGAAATATCTGCAGTGTTTCTCCCTCTATCATTATATTTGCATTTCAGGCAAGAAGAATGATAAAGAGCAAGTAATGATGCCCTTTTTCTAAAAGCAAAGTTTTTCTCAATAAATCCCTATGAGAGTTCATTTTCTATTTCATCAGGCGGAAATATGTTAGATGTTGATCCTTACACAAAAGGAAGTGAGAAATTATGTTACTGGCTTTTCGATTTCTGCAGTAGAGGAAGAAAAATTGAGAAAAGAATTGAGACTGTATTCTGAAAGAGTCAACTCATAGTAAATAACCAAACAAAATAGAAATTTGGAATTGAAAAACATAGTGAAGCAGTAGGCAATGAGATACCTTCCTCAAGTCATATTGAAACCACATTATCCAGTACAGAAGTTAAGAATTTTGTTGAGTAGTGGAATTAGAGATGAGGATGAAGAGAGCAAAAAGGAAAAATGCCATGTGGCCCTAGAGTGAAGAAAGAAAGAGAACATCTGTCTGATGTTGTTATTTGCTAAGTAGCCCAGCTATAATTTGTATAATAAGATTCCCAAGATTCAAGAGTTTCCTCAAAAAAATTGCCTTTACTTAAGATGGCTTGAGAGGTTTTTTGTTTCTTTACAACCAAGTTTCCTGATTTATATAAGAGCCAAGATGAAGAGTAATATAAGTAGAAAGTCTGCCAACATCTGCTCTATTTCTTTAATATATGCTCCTGCCTTCTTATACTCTATGAACATATAAGAAACCCCATTCATTGAATATATGTATTGAATTCTCTACTATTTTCTTCATTTAAAATTATCAACCATCTTGTGAAGAACCCTTTTAAAGGATAGCTTTAACTATTTAAACATTTAGCTAATCATTTAGCATTTAATGGAAATCCATCGGAAGCAAAATTAAAAAGAATGAAATGCAATGAAACATCTGTATGTATTCTAGTTACCTCATGATACACTACTGTCACTACTTTAATTCTTAGTAATGTCTATTCATACAGTTTCATTTGTAAATATTAGGCTCTGTGAAAATGCAATTAAAGATGATCACTGATCATTTTAATAGGATTTCTTCTCTTACTTGATATGCTTCATTTATGTTTGTTATTGGACCCATATCTATGGAATACCAGGGACTCTAACAGAGGTATGCATTACTCAAAGAGCATCTAATAAATTGTGTTCTCCCTGTGGAGGTTCTTTAACTCCCTTACGTGTTTTTTAAACATCCTTCCTAAAGCAACATGTTTACTTATGGGATTGATAGACCTTTTTCAAAAGAGGCATCAGATTGCCAGGAATAAAGTACAAAATGTAAACTTTAAAATATGCATACAAATAATCTATTTGAATTGTGGAATGACTGAAAATGGGTACAAGAAGAGCCTGTTTTTATTCATCATTTAACGTGATTTAATATTTAGTGATAGATAATATTGAAAGAGCAATTTTATTTTTCTAAGAGTTTTGTTTATTTTGTATCACTTTTTATGATACTAGGCACCCACATAAAATTTGTTTAAATTTTGTCCATTTTTTATGTATCTCATAGATGCATAGTTCACATAGGTCTGTATGTGTAACACATATTGTATATCACACACATCCACACATATACTTTTTTGGATTAAAACTTCTTAAGTAAAGAATATTTACTGGATATATATATACATATATATATATACATATATATACTTATTTATTTATTTATTTATATTTATATATATTAAATATATATATTTAATAGGTAAATATATATCTCCATATATATAATAATTTGCATGTTTATAATTCTATTCAATGTACAAACCACATTTAAAATAGTATTTTATTAAATCCTTACAATAACTATGATTTAGTTAACACTTCTGTATTTTATAAAAAAGAAACAAAAGCTCACACAGATGCAGCAAGTAGACCTATATCGTGAAATTATTATAACATAGGATAAAAAAGATATAATTGTTTTCTATATGACATCTTTAAAAATGGTATTGTAATATCTAAAATATGCCTGATGGTTTCATGCATTTAAAAATATAAGCTCAGATTATTTCTCTGAATTTCTCATCTTAGATTAATAACAGCTAGAGGATTTTTAAAAACATGTATTATATGTACTAAGTGCATAACCAATGTGTCATAAACTGTTTATTTAAAGAGAAAGGATTCAATGATAAGTTGAAAAAATTATTAGATACCAAAATCTCACTGGCATTAAATTAAAAAAAAAAAAATTTAAGTGGAAACAAAGCAAGATTTCAGGTCTCCATGATATAATTTTTCTGTTCATAAAAATGGAGAGGGGATTGTTAAACACGCAAGGTAGTGTAATCAGCAAAACCTCATACTATGCCAATAGAGCACATCCTAAAATGTATTATTTTCAATATTTAAAAAAATTAAACAAAAACAAATATTGCATTTCAAAAAGTGTGTTTCTCGGCATTACTTTAGAATGCACACAGGAAAAATTAGTAATTTTGAATAAGAAGGATACTGACACATGGACTCGGGTACCAAATTCAAGAGCTCTTTTTCCTTTGAGATTTTTTTAACAGGGTCCAGGAATTCAAATTCAAATACTAATCTTTCATTCAACATCCTTTTACTGGGATCCTGCTACATACGATCCATTGTTGTTGGGTATTGAACTGTGAACTGGTTACATTGTTCTTGCTCCTAGTGATGCATGTCACCTACTTGATAAAAGAGGCAAATTTGCAAATACTTAGGGCAAATATTTAGAAACTATTTAGAACAAAGACACTTTGAGATAAGATTTTCCATGTGAAGAAAATAAATTATGGTTTTAGGATTGTGAAGGATGATGGAATGGGAAATATTTTAGATTGGGAGGTCAGGGAAAGCCATTTTGAGAGGTAACAATGGAAAAAGCTGGCATATAAAAATCTGGAGACTAACTTTCTAAGCAAAGTAAATAGTTGTTGTACATATCTTAACGTGAAACTAGCTTTGCACATTTCATAAACAGAAAGGTGGTTTAAGTGGCTGGAATTTAAGGGGGAGCAGTAGGTGTTGAAGTCCAAGAGATAAGCAGAGGTCTGGTTATTTAGAACCTGGAAGGCCATAGAAAATATCATAGAATGCATTCCAAAAATAATGGAACAGTATTGGAAGAATTTGAATAGAGGAGTAATACAATAAAATTTATGTTTAATATAAATTGTGGATAATATAATTTAATATTTAATGTATATCATGTTAACAGTGTCATGTGAAAGCAGGAAGTGGGTACAAAACTTTTACAGTACATCTAACAAAGCAATGCAGTAGCAAATCTTTTATTGTTCTTCCATATTTATCATTAATTGTTAATATATTGTTTAAGTTGAAATATCATAGTAATAATAGGAAAAAATAAACTTTTAAATATTTTTGAAAATTTGAAAATTGTTTTTAAGTCCAGTCTGCTATTTGACTTCATCTTGTCAGTTAAGAGTTGCTGATTTCAGAGCCAGAGTTTGAAAATAAAATAGATTTTTGTCAGGGAATGAGAAACTTATTGTCCAAAAAAACCCCATAAATGTTTATAGAAAGTCCACTAGGAACATCATGGTGTATGATGCCCCATCATTCTTGAGTCACTATCTCCTGCTTTTCCTAAATACTTACAAAACTTGTGTATATAATTTCATCTCCATTGCTATAACCATTCTCCACTTCAATATCTTCACTCACCTGGGCTATGCTAATAGCTTTCTAATGACTACTCTATCTCCAATAGAATTGTCTTGCGGGTACAATGATTTTCGTAAATAAAATGTTAAGGATACCATTCTTTCTTAAGTTGTCCAGTGACTTCTTAATGTCCTTTAAAAAAAGTTTAAATATTTTAACATGAGTTTCAATGTCTTCCATGATCTGGCTTTATCCTTTTCTTCAGTGTTATATCACATCCCTCTACCTCTCACAGCTCAGCCATACTGAATTTGTTAAAGCGTTTTGAAAAGCCCTCTTTCTACCTCTAGAAAGATTGTTAGTTTATTGCTTTGTACACCTCAGGAATTCAAATATCAGAAAACTCTAAGAAGAGGAAGTGATATGCACACTGAATGGACCAGAAGCAAAGGGCTCTCAGATTATCAAGTCTGCCAGAAACTCATAGACATGGCAATGACTGCAGTTAAGAGGTGGGGCCAAAGGACATGTGTCTATTATCAAATTATGCACAGAAACATACTTCATAGACTCTTATACTTTATAGACTTAATTCTCCATTTACTGTTATAATTTTTTGTTTAGTATTTTCATAACCTGGGTTCTATTTTTGGTGCAAGACCTATTTGTTTTTCTTTTTACATTATATTTATATATAATATAATGTTATATATATATATATATATATATATATATATATATATATTTAACTATCTCTCTCTTTTTAACAGCTTATCTAAACTTTTCCTAAGAAGAGATTTCTATTTCTATTTTATAAGCTTTTAGATCACATGTTTTAATTCTCAAGTCGTTATGAAGTAAATATTGCTTGGGAAATACTTGAGTCAAGGTCATGTTTAGGAAGTGCTTAGGAGACCCCATAATATTTAATATTATGAATAGCAAATTCCAATTCCTTATATCTGCCTTTTCTGATAATATTTTTAAGCACTAAAATAAATTTGCTAGCTTAACTAGATATCTCACTAGCAGAAAGCACTCAACCAAATAAGCTATAAAAGACAACAAACCACATTAAGCAGATGTTGAACCTTCATTTATCATCAAAATACTATATCTATTTGAATTTTTTTTTTTTTTTTGCCTAACTGTATTTTAACTCTTTGGCCTTGCATATTACTTGTCTAACATACTACTTGTCTTTGTCTTATTGCATTATCTATTTCTTCTCCTATGTGTTACCCCATTTTTGCTAAGTACTTTGACTGTCTCTAACTCGTCAATATTGGCGCAATCCAAGTGATGCATACATTTAATTTATTTATCAATCATGTGATATGAACCAAATGTTGTGTATTTAATTTTTGTTTATATTATGTAATAAGAATACTCTATTATTATATAGTATATATTATTGACAAAATTTATAAAATAAAATACTGTGCCCTCTAATAGTTAAGAATAACACATAATATCAAAACATTTTCAATAGATAAGATTCAGGGTTCAATACAGTTAATTACTGAGGATAAAGTAGGAGGCCATCTAAATTGGTCTGAGAAACAATGGGATATTTTTAAGAAGAAATAACACTACAAGGAGTTTTCAATGATAATTTGACACTATGGAGGAAACATACAATTTTATGTTTTATTATCAGAAGTATCAAAAATTCCATTTAGTTGATCATAGCATAAGAGTCAGATATAATTAAAGATAAAGAAAATGAAGTATAGTAAAGTATAAATATGACAAACCATTAAAGGACTTTAAACAAAGACATAATAGGATTTACAATAGGAAGTTTAGCAAAACTGTGGATCGTGGGTAAGAGGGCTGCTGCTATAGTAAGGAGGACCATTCAGGTAACCACTTCAGTAATCCAGAAGAGAAATAATCCAGGTTTTATATCAGGAAGGTAGAAAGGGGGCTTTGATTTGAAAGACATTTATAAAGTTGAATCGAAAGCAAGATACTGAATTCCTAATTAGCCATAAGGAGAGAAAGAGAGAGAGAGAGAGACAGACAGACACAGAGACACAGAGACAGAGAGACACAAAGACAGAGACTGAGACTCACTCATTAAGCATTCTTCACTCCAAGGAGTGTGATTCCATTCAATGAATGTCATTCCATTAGATATCTTCCCACAGGGTGGTAAATGTTCATAACTATAGCCTTATATAAACTATCTCTATTGTTTTTGGGAAAAAAAAATCTATTTTCTTTTGGTTATAATAAAGTGTTATCATTTCTACAAATTGCCTTGAGGTGTAATTTCATTTGTGATATGCTACTCAATAAGCAAATATTTACGATATGCTACTCAATAAACAAATATTTAATACTAGATATAAGAAATTATTTATGGCTATAGGGATACAAGTAAGTAAGAGAAATATAGTCCATATCTTATTTCAGAATTTTTTTCAGGCCATAAGCACAATAATTGAAAATTTATATATGACTTGAAGAAAACAAAGTTTATTCTGTAGAGAATAAGTTTCAGGAATATGTATTATGAGAGTGGGAGATGAGATGGTCCATAGGTTGTTCATAAAATACTTTCAGAAGAGAAGCTATATTTCAGTTGAGACTAGAAAAAAGAAGAAAAGTGTTGTATCTCCTCTCTAGGAACACAGTGGAACTCCATCCAAAATTTGGTTCAGATGTCATGATTGATAAGGACGCACACCCCAAAAGGGTCTATGAAAAGTCCTGTGATTTATATAATGAGGATCCCTGAGAACAGAACAGATCTCCCGAGTAATCCCAAAATGGCTTAAGACAGCAAGGAAGGAGACTTAATTGGAGTTTTTATCATGGGGCCAAGTAAGGGTTTCCCTGCACAGAAAGGAGATTGCAGTGGTTTGAAACTCCCATTGGTACCAAATGGGAGAGCAGCTGGGTTTATCAGCTTGTCCATATGTGGGACAGAAGAGAAAGGGGAAGAAATGAGGTTTAAAAGTGGTATGAAGTCAAACATGAACAAAATATAGGCTCTATTACAGAAGGTTACCTTTAGACAGAGCTGGATGATGACTGAGAGGGTTGGTTTAATTCTAAAAAGAAGGAAAACCAAGCACTGAGTTAGACTTTCAAGCCTGAGAGAGTTTACCAGGATCAAAGTGGAATGTCAGAGTAGATGGAGTGCAATAAATAAAGTTGAGAAAATGTCTTTAAAAACTTCTATCATTTTCTCCAAATTTCTCTGTATTTTTTTTCACCCTTTTAACCAGGATGTCATTCAGAACAACATAATCAGAATAGATGCTATGCTATTCTGAGCTACAGAGTAGGGTCCACAACAGATTCCCTACTGAGCCATGAATTAACTCTTTAAGGCCAGATCTTGTAACAGCCTCTGAGACCTTGGGAGAGGTGAGGTGCCCAGGTCAGCAGGCACTTTGGTAGCTCAGGGCACTGGCTCTTTCCCAATGACTACAGAGTATTTCAGTCTTTTTAAACTGGTATAGAACTAGCTGAATGTAATCTTTTCTACAAGTAAAAGAGCTACTTACCTGAAGTTAGAATGAAGGCATAAATATTTTAAATACTATTTTTCAAATTTAATATAAATGTAATATGTAAAAATAAAATATTTAATATACAACTTACATCCTTTTAGTTTTAAAAATGTATATGATATTGTACAGTGATATGATTTGCCCATATAGAAACTCACGTAAATTTAAAAAAGATTTCTCTCTCACTGAGTACAAATATCTCCGTTCTAATTTTCTTAAACTGTTGAGAACCACAAGCTCCTCTGTGCCACCCAATGATTGCCCTTGTGCAGTGCATCACTTGAAACAGTGTATAGATTGGCATTAATGTTATAATTCTTGAAAAATGATAATCTAAATGTTATAATTATTTCAAAAAATTAAAAAAAATAGTTGTGTTGCAAATAATAGCAATGAGCTATTATATATTGTTTATTCTAACTTTAATGCATTTCAAGGAGAATATTTAAAATTTTTATATTATTAACATCCAATTCTGCAAAATTTCCACTTAGGGGAAACATAAGAAACAGTCACTAGCCTTCATTTTGCAGAAAAAAAATGGTGAGAAAAATAACTTCTTTCATTTCTTATTATTTTCATTTGTAGGTTGATGGTGAAATTATCTCCAGTTCAAGAAAAGAAGAACTCTTTTTTATATTTGCTTTAAAATATCACTAGAAGGTACTTCACTGAAGTTTTTTTCATAGATGATGGACAAGATGCAATGACATACATATGTGTATGAGCAAAATCACAAGCTGAAATGAGATTTATTTCCCTTGAGGAACATGCCAGAAAATGACTTGGAATTTGCTTTCTCTGTTATTTTTTTTTAAATGAAAATACTAATTATCCTCAATACGAGTTCCAATGATACATTATTTAATCTTTCTTTGTTGAAACAACCCAAATGCTGTCAGACTATTCAATATAGTTTTGTCAGTTTTTAAAAGGTAATCTTTCTGTCAAATGTGGGTGGAGAGGTTGATAAATTTACCTGACAAACTTCATTGGTAAATAATAATCCAGTTTGCATTATTAAAGTGCTTTTCATTTTAGAGTTGTGATTAAAAGTCTTAGCTTTTTCTTAGGCATTTTATGATGTTTTGGGAATATATCAGAAAAGTTGCAAAGCTATACTTTTTGTGCTCATTGAGTATTTTATATACATATTTGAGCAAAAGGAAATTTATGTTTATGGTTGATTTTTCACAGTGACTCACAAAGATGCATTTAATAACTATTGTATAGCACACTTAAATTAAGAAACCCTTCTCATCTAAGAATTGGCTTTCTATTTCCACTATACTTTTTGTGATATCTCTAGTTGTCTATATTTTAATAAGAATTTTTATGACCAAAGAATTAGATGAATTAAATCAGGCACTAAAGGACATTTAAAGAATCAAAGTAAATGCCTTTTAGTAAAACTATATGCCCAGACTGTGTTGATAACTGAAGAATTTTAATAAAAGAACACTGACTTACCTTAAATGTCCACTTCATAATTCTACTTTGCCTAAGATTTTGAAAAGCTTCTGGACAAAAATATTGTAATGATAACTATGTTGAGAATGTTTTATTTTATTATTAGTAAAACAATCTTATTGATCAAATTTCCTTTTAACAGGTAGAAACATAAATAAATGTAGTTTTTCTTTTTAATGTAGTGTTTCAACATATATTTTTAAAGAATTTGCAATCAAAAGGAACCAATTCATCATAACTGCTTATTTAAAAATATTTCTAATGTTAAATTTTTTAATTGATAAGTAAAAGGTTGATACATTGCATTGTGTGTGAATGTTACAAAAGCTTAAACTATATCTGATAAAATATATAAAGATTTGTCAAAATTTTAAATAGTCTTCAACAGTAATTGCTTGGTAAGACATTTAGATTAGAGCATATAAATTTTTACACATTCTAATCTAAAACAGCTGAATACAAATGTAATTATTCATGTAATATTATAAATATATAATTGTATAAATGTACCAAATATATACTGCTAAATAAAAATAGTTGTATTTAATATTTTATAGTAGTATTTATTTTTTCAAATAATAGAAATATTTTAAAATATTGAAAATAAGGGAGAATAATCAATATTTGTTCATTTAAAATAGAAATGAAAAATATTTAATAATGAGATAATTGACAAATATTTGTTTAAATATCATATATAATATTAGTTTAAAAAATAAATAGTTTCAATTTAAGTTTAAGATAAATTTTACAATTTTTATTTGCAAATATATATATATATATATATATATATTTAAGGCTTTTCTTATTTTATAAATTTGAAATTATATTTTCTTTCTTATTGAAAAATATAACTTCATGATTCCCACAAATGAGGTTCAACAAAGTTAAGTAAAACAAAATGTAATGAAGAGATTGCATTTACTTTGTTGAAAGAGTTTCTCTTTCATTGTTTTAATTATCTATCTAGTATTAAAACTACATTGTTAAACATGAATTTAAAATGCAGGAGAGAATATATGCAGGGAAATGTAAAACCATAGAACTGGAAAGAGAATGAACATTATAGAAGAAAGTGCTTGGATATTTAGGTCAAGTGGGGCCTAATTATATTTCAGTTAAAAAAAAAATCGTAATCACAATCTCATCTACCTTGTAAACCATTTTATCATTACAATCTTCATTTGGCTTGTTAGTTAACTGGGTCTTGGGTAGCTTACTTTAGCTCAAACAACCATGTTGATGATTCGTTCCTATGGCAGATGGCAGATGCTATCCTTGTCCCATGCATAACTCACACATCTCTCAGTGTGAAACTTCCAAACGCCTAAAGCCTCTTGTTTCTGGAACTGTTGCAAGCTGAACTGCCAGCCTGAAGTGACAAAGAATGAATACCAGCTATCAAACTCTGAATTTTCATTATTTCATGTAAATATACTCTAGGTTTCTTTATCTAGATAGGATAATTCTGATTTTTTTTTTTAAGCATTGTTTCTGCAAATTTTCTGTGGAATTAGGGTCCTTGTTTTTAATCACCATCCACAAGCCTAAAATGACTATGCCTGGTAGCCACAAGAAACACATGAATACAGTAAATTATTTCACTGTACGGTATATTGATTATTTAATTTAGAATTATTCGTTGGGTTCACAAATCCATTAGTTTTAAATTTATTCATTTTAATTCAACATGAGATAGCAGCACTATAAAGAGCTCAGTATTGTGACAATTATTGTGATGGGTTTCTAGACCTTCTTAGACAGTCTTCATGCTTCGTGTTCTTTTAGAACGTCTATTACATTTCCATAAACATTCATGAAGACAGACTACATTCTGGGCAACAAAACTCACTTTAACAAATTTAAAAGAATAAACATCATACAAGGTATGCTCTAACACCACTATGGAATTAAACTAGAAATCAATAACAGAAGAGTGAATTAAATTCAAAGTAAGCAAAATAAAATTAGACCATATAGCAATGAAATTTATGAGGAAAACAACAGAGAGAATAAAAAAAAACTGAAAAGTTCATTCTTTGAAAACATCAATAAAATTGATAAACTGTTAGCCAGGCTTACCAAAAAAAAAAAAAAGAGAACCCTGATTTCTATTATAAGAAATAAAAAAGGGCCATCAATAACTATCTCATGGATATTAACAGGAAAATAAAGGAATACTATGAAAACTTTATGAGCCATCATGAACATGGGTGTAAAAATCCTTAACAAAATTATCTAAATCTGTACAGAAACACTTATGGTGTATACATGAACACCTTGCATTTATTCCAAGAATGCACAATTTGCTCTACATTCAGACATCAATTAACATAATCTACAACATCAACAGGCTAAAGAGGGAAAATTATATGAGCATATAGATAGATGCAGAAAAAATATTTGACAAAATAAAACACCTATCATGATAAAAACTGTCAGAAAACTAGGAATAGAGGGATACTTCCTCATTGGATTAAAAAATATCTACAAAAAACCTACAGCTAATATCATACTTAATGATGAGAAACTAGAAGTTTCCTGATGTCCTTTCTCATCCCTCCTATTTGACATCATACTGAAAATCCCAACTAATATAAGATAAAAAAAAGGAAATAAAACATATACAACTTTGAAAGAAAGAAGTAATTTTTTTTTTGTTCATAGATGACATTATTTTAAATGTAGAAAATCACAAAGAATCAACAGCAACAACAATAAAAACCCTCTGGCACTAATTAGTGATATAGCAAAGTCGCAGAATCTGAGGTTAGTATACAAAGTCAATTGCTTTCCTATACACACATAATAAAAGATTGGAGTTTGAAATTAAAAACACAATATCCTTTATACTAGCACCGTCCAAAAATGAAATACTTATGTATAAACCTAACAAACTGTAAAAGATGTATGCAAGGAAAACTATAAAACTGTAAAATAAATAAAATATCTTAATAAAAAAGCAATATCCTATGTTCATGAATAGAAACACTGGATATTGTTATTATTTCTTCACAACTTCGCCTATAATTAAGTGCAATGTCAAACAAATTCTCAATAAGTTATTTAGTGATATTGACAAACTGATTTAAAGTATCTATGGAAAGGGAATAAAAAAAGAATAGCTAACACAATATTGAAGGAGAAAAATTAGAAGACTGACATGACTAACTTCAAGTCTCACTCTAAAGTCACAATAGTTAAGGAAGTATGGTATTGGTGAGAGAATGGTGAAATAGAGCAATGGAACAGATTGACAGACAGAAATAGACCCGCACAGATATAGTAAACTGATATCTAACAGAAAAGCAAAGACCACTGATTAAAGAAATGTTAACAAATGGCATTAGAACAATCGGATAGCTATATATATATATATATATATATATATATATATGTATATATATATATATATATATATATATATAAATAAATCTGGATACTGCCTTATACCTTTTACAAAAATAAACTGAAAAATTAAGCCCTTCAATCAAAAGCATGACCCATAAAATGGCAAATTGATAATTTAAACTCATTAAGATAAAATTAAAAAGAAGACCCTCTGATCTATGAAAACACTATTAAGAGAATGAAAAAGATGCCACAGATTGGGAGAAAAAATTAGAAAAACACATGCATGATAAAAGACTTGTATCCAAAAAAATATATATTAAAAAAAAGAAAGAAAACTTAAAACTCAGCAATAAGAAAATAACCCAACTGAAAAGTGGTAACAATCTGAGTAGGCATCTATTAAAGAAGATTAGATGAACACATGACAAATAAGCATATAAAAATATGTTCAATATTATACATCATTAGAGAATTGCAAATTAAAACAATAATAAGCTATCACTACACACCTACCAGAATAGGTGTTCTAATACAGCTAAAAACAAAGGCACTGACAATAACAACTTTTGGTGAGGATAAGAACCAACAGGAACTCTCATTCATTCCTGGTGGAATGCAAAATGCTACAGCCACTTTGGAAGAAAGTTTTTTACAAAGCTAAATATATTTTAGCATATGATTCAGAAATCCACTATTCGAGGTATTTGTCCACCTAAAATGAAAATTTATGCCTACCCAAAAATGTGCATACAGATATTTATAAGCAGTGTTTATCATAATTGCCAGTAATTAGAATTAACTAAGGTGTTCTTCCATTAAGTGAATGGATAAACTGTGTTACATACAATGAATGTAACAGTGATAAAAAGACGTGTGCTTTCCAGCCACAGAAATGCATAGGGAAACCCTAAATGCATGCTGCTAAGTGAAACAAGACAGATGGAAAGTCTGTATGATTCTAACTATATGACATTCTGAAAAAGACCCAACTATAGAGAAAGTAAGAAGATCAGCGTTTGCCAGGGGTTGGAGACAAGGGGTAAAGGGATGAATAGGTGAGGCCCAGGGGGATGTTTTATAGCAGGGAAACTATTCTGTATGACACTGTAATAATGGACACACAACATTATGCACAGTAATGTACACACAACAGAAAAAGCGAACATTAATGTAAACCCTGGGATATGGTTAATAATGATGTATCAGTATTGGTTCACAAAGTTAACAAATGTACCACAAATGCAAGATGTTAATAACAGGAAAATCTGAAGACAAGGAAGGAGAGAATTTATGGTAATTGTTTGTACTTTCAGTTTAATTTTTCTATAAAGCTAAATGTCTATTAATTAAAAATAAAAACAATTACATTTTCAAGTCATTAGCTTACGGTTATGTTTTAAATATATATGTTTGTCAAAACAATAAACTACATTTAAAGTTAACTCATGCAATAGCTAGAGAAAACATATTTTAAAAATTGTGCTATAATGAAATGTATAAAGAGTAAATAATATGGACTTTATAAAGTCTTCTCTGATCATCTTATTCAAAATTGACCCTCTTTGATTGTATTTTTGTCCATAGTACAAATTAGAAAAAGGTCAGAAAAAGGTTAAAAAGCATATATAAAATAATAGAAATTTTATATATATATATATAACAACAAGTTTGGCATGGAGCTCCTAAAACCCTTATAATTCCTACGTTATTAGAGTTCTATGAGTATCATTTTTTCCCCCCTAATATTCAGTCTTTGACTCTGGTTCCTGTCACAGAACTCTTAAATCTCTTGGAATTCTGTGGGCGATAGGAGTATTTTTTGTTCTAATGAAGTGACTCTTAGTGGGCTTCTGGGTTGGGGCTGGGCAGTAGAAACATCAAGCCATGATTAAAAGCTTGAAACTTTCAGCCCCACCCCCTATTCAATGGGAAGAGGAGAGGTAGTGGAGTTAATGATTAATTGTGTCTATGTGGTGAAGCCTCCATAAAAATCCCAAAAGTATAGGGTTCAGAGATCTTCTGGGGTAGTGAAGATATCATATGCCAGGAGCGGAACGCAGCCCAGCCCCATGGGGTCAAAAGCTCCTGCGCTCAGGACTCTTTCAGACCTTGCCCTATGCATCTCTTCATCTGTTCATTTATATCCTTTATCGTATTTTCATTACATAATAAACTAGTAAATAAATACACATAATACATTTTATATCTAAACATATATAATTTATATCTATCCCTATCTATACAATAAACTGGCAACATAAGTGTTTCCCTGAGTTCTCTGAGCTGTCCTAGCAAATGATCAGACCCGAGCGGGACACCATGAGAAAAAATTCTGATTTGTAGCCAGTAAGTCAGAAGTACAGGTTACGGACTGGCTTTTGCGGTGTGAGGACAGTCAGTCTTGTGGGACTACCCTTAACCTGTGGGGTCTGTGCCCACTCTGGTTAGTTCAGAATTGAACTGAATTCTAGGACACCCAGCTGGTTACTCAGAGAATGGCCTGGTGTGGGGAAAACCCCTCACATCTGGTTTCTGAAGTGTGGTGAGTGTGGTAGTAGAGTGTGAGCAGAGAGGAACAATGTGATTTTGGAAACAGGATAATAGTTACAACTATAAGGCTGTTCATAAGGGATGTTAGCTTAGAGCTGGTCTTTAAATGACTGAAAAGGCTTGGAGAGAAGCAGAAGAGAAGGACAAAAGAGAATACACTTGGTGGTAGCACTATCATTAGAGTCTCAGCAATACACATTGAATCACATCAGACAAAAGAAATCTGAACAAGGTAAACAAGAGAATAGGAATAAATGTATATGGTATTATAAAAGCAATCCATATCAGCTGTAAAGGGCACAGTTTCCGGGTTTCATGATAAGAACCATCTGTATGCTCTGGGTTAAAGGTCAGACCCTATTCCTGGATCATAATGTATTGCAACATCTCCCACAATTATTTACTCACAAAATCAACAAGTATTTTGGGTAATCAGTGCCTAATTTTTGTTTAAAAGAATCCCTCCCCCATGTATTCTACACATCACCAAATAAAGTAGTGTTTTCAGTACGATTTAAATGTAAGGGGAAAAAGGCATGAAATATATACGTAATAAAATTAGAAAATCATGTGCTCATTTATTTCTTTATCAGATACATTTTTAAACACATAAATATGGATTAGAAATTGTAGGTAATATAAAGAATGATATACATATTTTGTAAGCACAAGTAAATTATAATCATTTTGTGTGAACACATCACAATGGATATCAAGCCTTAACAGTGGAGTAACTCAAAACAAAAATGTCCAAAATAAAGTAGATCAGAGGGAGAAATAATATATGATCACAGAAGATCATAGAAGTAAAAAACATTGTATATTGATTGTGTCTCAAGCAGCAGGAATACTTCAGAGTCAGCAGATTTTACATGAGTACTGAAAGACAAAAGAAATAAGGTACAGAAAGGTAGAAAGGCTTTACTGAGAGGGTTAGATTCAACACGTAAAAACTATTTTGTGCTCCTACTCTTTCCCACTTTATTCTGATCTGATGCATTTCACTTAACAGCAGAGCTACTTAGCACATGTCTCTGAACATTTCAAAAAGTAAGTATCATTCAACTTACAGCCATCAACTCTTAGAACTGTAGTTTTAAATTTTCCAAATCTGAGTTTAATGAAGGCATGCATTTAGGAAACTCTAAGACATTTTAAATAATTAAAACCTCACTAGGAAGGTACACTTTGAGGTGAAAATATCATGTGGTGAATTTCAAATCATTTATAGATAGCTTTTGAAATATTCACTGTTTTAAGTTATACTCTCTCTAACACTATTTCACACTAAGAAAAATTATATTTTACTTTATTTTAGAAAAGCTAAAAAATACATTTTAAAGGAGTAGGATAAAACACTTACTGAAGATTTATAATATGTATTAAAATTTCAGCAACAAATTCCTGAAGTAGTTTTTATACTCTTCTTGTTAAATTTAAGAAAATGGTGGCCCAGGGTGTCTCAGATACTTGCCCAAGGTCACACAGTAAGTAAACGGCAAACAATATCTCCATTTCTCCAAAGATGCTTCTTTTCATATATCACATTAACTAGTAAAGAACAGCAGAGAAGGAAAATGACTTTTTCTAAGTCATGGGAGTATTTTATGTCACTCTCTATGAAAAATTGTCAGCCATATTTTCCAACCCAGAGTCATAAGGAATAAAGATAAGCTTCTAAAATAGCACCAAATAGCAGAAGAACAAGAAATTTCTTGTGCACAATTCCCAACTCTATCAATCACAAGTTGTATAACCTTATATAGGTCATGTTAACTTCTATAAGCCACCAAACTCTCATCTGTAAAATGAAGATTAAAAAATCACATTCATAGTGTTGCTCTGAAGATTAAGTAAAACAATATTTTAACATGCTTGTTATAGTTCAGCACATAGAAACATTCCCTGGGTGTGATCGATGCACTTTTTCTTATTTTTCACCTATTCTTGTAAACCTTGAATGCATACCCAATCACTGAACGAAGTTTATACAGTATTTGTGCCAGATACCATATACAGATACTTGATATACTATGATCTACAAAAGAACTGAATCTTATTCCTGATTCTTTAGAAAACAGAGCCTAAAATAAACAAAAATGTTGATGATTTATTTAGGGAATGAAAAGCCAGCCTATCAGGATGAGAAACAACAAAGAATGAAGTAAAGAAAAACACAAACAAAAATAACTAACTCACTTCTGAAGATGGCTCAGCAGGTGTGATACTTGGCCCATAAGAACATCTCTGGACAGGCTGTAGGGTAAACACATGCCTCAGAGCAGTCAATCAGAGAAAAGAGAAGAGTTATGTGCCTCTTTCCTTCTCATCCCCTGTTTCCCATTGGTCAAAGCTACCTCACAGGGAAATATCTCACATCCATTTCTGGAATGCAAGACCTAGTGACTTAGACAGTCTCTCAAGAGCCCCATTAAAATGAGTTATGTCTCATTTCAATGTAGTGTGTGACAAATCAGAAATTCCATGATTTCACTGGTTGACAAGTTCTGCAGAATTAGCCAGTGGGAAAGGCTTTACACTCCCATGGCAAGTGAATTGTTGGCCCTCAGAAATAGTGGCACACTACAGGAGGTGAAAAAAAAACTATCAAAGTGTTGCATCATGGGCAGCAAGAGAGAAACACACTCAAGAAAAGAGAATATAGTAGAATGTGTCTATTGCTGACAAGAGAGAGCCAAAGAAGGTTTGACTGGATGAATAACATGGACAACTTGGTTAATATTTGGGGGAAAAAATACATTCTTTGGAGGAGTCCAAAAGACAGATTACAGTGAAAAGGAAACACAAATATTTTGTTTCTAACATTCAATGCCAAGGAAAAAATGCAAAAAATAAAAAATAAATAAATAAAATAACTATATCATATCACGAGGGACTGGAGGGCCAGGATCAGAAAACAGAAAGATGTTTTGATGTATCAGAAATATTGAGGCATCTCTTGAGAGAATGAAAACACTAAATCTTGATGGAGAAAAAATTGCAATGAAGTCCGTTAATTGCAGAATATGTAGGATACAATAATAAAGTCGAAAGTAATAGTAGAGACATATGAACAGAATTATTGGCAGAATCAAAAAGATGTAAACAACCTGAGGGAACAAAGACATTTAAAAAAAGAAAAAAATATATGAAACACAAGGCATGAGAGAAAGATAATTGCAAGGGAGAGTAAGCAGTAGTAAAAAAATAAAAATCAGACTTAAATTGGAAAATCATACACAACTAAAAAATAATAATGTAAGTAGGGATGTGAGAATTTTCAATATTAGAATTGAAATATTGAAATTCAGTGTATATCTTTCCAAACAGTAGATGAAATATTTGATAAAAGCAATCGATGCAATAGGAGACCAGAAAGAAAAAACAAATAAAAAAGAGAGTAATGAAAAGGCAGAAAAATAGAGCACATAATGAGAGAATGGATCTAGCTATCATCTATCATCTATCTATATATCTATCTACTAGATATATATCTATACCTAAAAATAAATTAAATGAATTATATTGAGATATATGTATGTTTAATGAATTAAATTTTTGTATATACTCTATGCATATTATACATGTATGTTTCAATTACTATAAATATAAATAAAATAAACTTTTTTAGTTAGAATACAAAAATTACCAGATTTTATTTAAAAAATATAAAGATTTTTACAAAAGAAAGACAAAAGAGAACAGAAAGTTTAAAATACACAAAAGATAGACTACCAGGAAATTCAATACATATATATATCAAAGTTAAGTGTGTTGTAAAAAACACTATTAGAAATAATTTTTAAAAAGCCTTATTAAATAATAATTTAATCATCCCAAAATAGTGAAAAAGTCAGGTAAAGAAATTAAATTTTTAAAAATATGCTTAAGGAAAAAAAGAGGTTAAGCGAAAAAATATTATTACTGTATTGTCACAAAAATTTTTAGAATTAATGTGTGCAACCATGTTGCTGTATGTAAGGTTAAAAAAGTCATCTCAATTCCTTTTTCTCAGTAACAAATATTAAGAAGTTACAGTTAATAGATGCTATTTGCAATAGCTACAAAATATAATGTATCTTGGACTAAATCTGAAAAGGATGTTCAAGAACTCAATAGAGAACATTATAAAGCTTTTAAACATCATCTAAATTAAGAAGATTTTTGGGAGCCATTCTTGCTGAATGCCCTACAAACAGGGTTAAAGTTGCCTGCAAGCTAGAAGTTTGCAGAGCAGGTGGACTCTGTACTGAAAGAGGAAGTTTGATGTAAAGAGTTGAATGTTCCTTGCCCCAAGGAATAAGAGACAGAAAACAGGAACAAGGAGGTTTTGAGAGAACTCATGTAAATGTCAGCAATTGTTAGAATATCTGTGGGTTTTGCTTCCCATGCATTTCCAAGGGTTTAAATATGCTGTGCTTAATAAACTCTGGCGCAGTATTTACTGTTAGCCCTCCTGACTCTATCTTCTCTCCTCTCTCTCTCTCTCTCTCTCTCTCTCTCGCTCGCTCGCTCGCTCGCTCTCTCTCTCTCTCTCTCTCCCTCTCTCTCTCTGTCTCTCTGTCTCTCTCTCTGTCTCTCTCTCTTTCTTTCTTTTCTCAATCCTCACTCCCCCTCTCAGAAACTGTTCGATCTTAGCCGGTGGGCTCCAGCAGAAGATAAACAATATGGAGATCCTGTCCTGTTCAACCAAGTATTAAAGCTTATTTTAAAGCTGTAATAACAAAACAAAACAAAACAAAACAAAACCCAGCTCTCAAACATAGACATAATAATGCATGCAAATGTTAGTGGGACAAAATAGCCTATTATTTGACAAGCAGTCTTAATATGAGAAAATGGTCAATATTGTATTGTTAAACAGAAAGAAAAAAATAAAATGTTACATGATAACATGATTCCACCTATACACAAACACATATAACTAAAGAGAACAGTATCATATTAGATGATAATGACTTGTCAGGATAGGTTCATCAGTTCGAACAAAGGTATTCCTCTCGTGGGGGATGTTGATAATGAGGGAAGGAGCTATGCATGTGCCAGGGCTGGAGGTATATGAAAAATCTCTGTTCTTCCACTTTATCTCCTTGTGAATTTAAAACTGTTCTAAAAAATAAAATTCATTTAAAAATAAAGAAAAGAAAATGAGGGAGAAATGGTGGGGGTGATGATCCAACCTTTGATCCATTGTCCTTTGTAAGATGGGAGAAATATATTCTCCTACCTCTCCCCTTTTCTTTCCACTGGTTGATACCAGTTAGTATCATCTTAGGGTTGTAAAATTGGAAGACTTTACTTGTTTATATTACAAGAAGAGATATTTTCATGTTAACTATGCCATATCCTGCTAGTTCATGAATATCTTTAAAATTTTTCTAGGACTATATGGATATGTTGATTGTTATTTTCCTGGTAAAGCCTACAGAAAATTTGTTTGCGAAAATCATCTATTATACTTTAGTTTTAAAATTGATCCATTTTAGTGCTAATATTTTACATGTTATCTAACATTTGGATCAAGCTATAAGATACATTTCTGAACTCTTTCCATCTGTTTAAATGTAGTCCTATTGAGCAGAATTACAGGATAAATAATATCATTAAATCCTTTTGACAGCATGAATGCTTAAGGAGTTTGAGTCCTCCAAATGTTCAAATTCATACACAAAAAGTTTTTTCATTATGTACACACAAAAAGTTTTTTTCATTATTTTGGTTAAAATATATTGGGAAATATTTCATTAACAAAAATAAAATGTGGAAGAAAATAAATGGATTCTTAACTGATGGAAAACATTAAAGTTAACTACTTCAAGTTAAAAATACTTGTCTCCTATTTTACTGATTATGAACAAAAATACTTCCATCTGCAACAGCTAAATAAAATTAATATGTAGAATATTAGCAAAATTAAAAAGTTAAACATCTAACTACAATATTGAAAGAGTATACTACAAATATTTTGCAATGACTTCTTATAAATCAGATATTTCTTCTACTTTTCTAATTTTTTAAATAAGAAAACTGATCAAAAAATTCTCAGTTCCTAGTATGGGCTTTATTTTTATCTTTTAACTTTAGTTTTATTTTATTTTTTTCATCTTTTGGTTTAGCTTCTTTCATCTTATTCAATCTATTAAATTCCCATTTTTTTGAACAATCTTTTAATGTATACATTTCATTTTGGTCTCTTTTCAATCCACTTTTAAAAATGTTATCATTTCATAGTATTTCATTCGATGTTTTATTTCTACCATAGTTAATCTTAATTATACAAAGTCTAACTTTTATTTAAGTTGGGGTATATAGGTTTTTCTGACCTTTTGAACTTTGATTCCAAAAAAGGAAGGTAAATAATGTGAAGAAACATTTTGCAGCCCATTCCTTGCTCTCTGAGGCTTAGATCACAGGTTTCTAATAATGAACACTTAAGCAATTTCAATGTTCTGGGCATGGTTTTTGGTAGTTTAAATGCATTTTCTGGTGTAATTTTTTTTAAGTGGAAAAGCATTTTCATACATTAACCATTGCTCCCTATTTATACCTCCATTAGCATTTCATATCCCTCCTTCACTGTCCCTCATTTTTTAGGAGTTAGACTTCATTCATTAACTCAGCAAAGGACTAACTAACAAAAATCAGTCTTAATTTTTGTGTTAAAAGTTTAACTTAGGGTATAATCACTAAATTTGAAAGATGCTATTTATCAAAGAAAAGGTTTTCTATCACCCCCTATCCCCCATATTTCTTCACACTACCCCATATTATACACTTACCACACACACACACACACACACACACACACACACACACACACACACACACTCGATTCATTTGATTTTGGGAATGGGAGAAAGATGAAGAGGGAAATGAAAGGAACTTAGACACTGATGGATCTCTGAGAAGTTACCCAGTGCTGCGGTCCACATTATCTTGGGTGGTTAATCAATGAGAGAGAGAAGCCTAACATAGATGGGGCCTAAAAAGCTGAGGAAAACTCTGCCTATTACTCAAAAAAGTGGTAGGATCACAGAGTCCTCCTCAGTTTACCATTGCTCAAGAGTCTCATAATAAACTAAGGTATATGAATCTGCAGGCCAAAGAGAGCTCAGGGCTGTGTAGTAGCCTTTCTCTTGTGCCAAGAGCCACACGAAACCAGCACTGAGGGTCAGAAAACCTGAGAATGACATACCAGGCAGCTGCTTGGTCCCAAGGTGACAGCCTTGGCCTGAAACATGAAAGTCTCACTCAGCAGATGGCAGCATGTACAGGTGACAATTAGGAGGTGATGTCACGTGGCCTAAAAACCTGGCACATAAACACACACAACTGCCATGAGAGTGTCTGACTTTTTACAAGCACTCTGTGATTTATAATTTAAGTGTTGGCTCAAGAAATTAGGAAATGAACAGAACAAACAAACAGAGACTCATGGACATGGACAATAGACTAGTGGTTACCAGAGGAGGAAAGAGGGAGGTAGATGGAGTAAAAAGCAACATTAAAAAATTAAAAAATAAATAAATATAATGGAAAAAAGAAATACTGAAAGGAACATGACTTAAGTGAGATTTTACTTGTGAGCCAGTGGACTGAAAATTTAATTAAATTCCAATTGTAGATAAATAAAGAACAGTTTTTGCACATGTCCATTTGTAACCCTATATTTATGTACACATCTTCAGACTGATACAACCACCTTATTATCCATGTTAAACAGATAAAGAAAAAAATTCAAGCATGACTTATTAACTTCTCGAGGCCTCATACTAGAAAGACCTATAACTAGAATTAAAATGCTTATAGGTATGTCTTGGGCCTACACTTTAAAAAGATGGGTTTTCTCAGAAATTATTTTTTATAGTGAAAGTAGCTGAGGTTTTGGGAGAGTGAAGTTCATTCTGCCAAACACACAGTCTATGGATAGATTATATTAATAAATACTCAAGTATACATATGAGGTGTTGTACTTAAATGCTTAAAATATTTTCTCACTTTCAATTTTGTAAAAAAAAAAACTGAGTGCTATTTTTTAATTTACTTATCAAATTTATTAGAAATTAATTCATTAGCAGATTAAAATAAATAAACCATCTTCTTTGTCCAAAGTAATATGCAACTGAGGCACACATTCCCTGACCTTGAAGTCAGATGTTTTAATGTTAATATCACATAGTAACTCAAGAATGTGTTTTAAAAATGTATAATAAATATATTGCTGTGTCTCATCACCAGTGAATGTTTCTATTTTAGAAGATCAACAAAGTGAAATCATTCAAGCCATATAATGAGGCTACATAGTAAAATATCCAAATGTAGAAACACAAAATGATAATGATTTAGTTTGGGCAGAATATATCAAAGCCCAAAGGCCAAATCAAGGAGTTTGGACTTTATTTTTAAGGAAATAAACTATATTATGTAAAATATAATATTATATTATAGACAGGTAAATAGATGATTGATAGATGATGACAGACAGACAGACAGACACATCTCTGTGCCTTAAACAAATGACAACCCCCAGAGTTCTGCAAAATAGTGATTCTAAAGATAACTGTGTTTGCAGAATAGGATATATCAAAATAAGGATGGCAATGGAAATGAGACCTGGAAATGGGAAATGAGACCTAAATTTTAGCCCTGTGGGGATCTGAAATAGTGGTTTTAGACATATTAGACAAACAAAGAAGAATTTCTAGTTATCAATGGATCGCTCTTGGCTCCAAATGCACCTTTCTCTGTCTGCACTGCTCTAAGGAGCTTTAATAGCAAGCACAACACAGTAAGCTTTCTCAACAGGGAGTGCGGACAGACACTGCAGTAGTAAAGTGCTTCTCTTCTCTATTCTGGCCTATTTTTTTTGTTTGTTTGTTTCTTCTTGCTGCTAGCTGTCTTGAAACCCAGAGCATGTAGTTTCTCAGCAAGCCGGCAGCCCCCACCCCGGTCTGGTGGACCACCTTTCTGTTTCCCTCCTGCAACAGGCACTGGATACTTCAGACCTCATGCCCCTGGCAGCCAGCAGGTTCTCACAGCTCCAGTTCCCTCTCCACCTCTGCTTGACAACTTTGGTCAGCCTGCACCCTCAAGGGTAAGAGGGTAGTTTATGTCGACCTGCACACCTGATAGTGTATTTCCAACATGCCAGAAAATAGTGAAGCAGCTCTGGATAGGGCAGCCCAGTGAACTGTTCTGCCACCCAAGAAGCTGCAGCCACACTTCTCCAAAGGCAATCTGTGTCCCTCCCTTGTGGAGGGGACATGCCCAAGCTGGAAGCTTTGTCCTCTCCTTGTGTACTCTAAAATTCTCTTTACATCTTTATCATTTCTTTGCTCTTATTGTTACAGTTATTTATATTAAATGGGTCCTGTTTAAAATAAGTTGTGGTTTCTGTCTCCTGATTGGATACTCACTGATATAAGGAACATCAAATAAAGGTTGGGGGGGTGGAAAATTGGATGTAGTTATAATGAGTTGTGGTGGTCGTAATTTGACAGAGTAAGAATGGAAATCATTTCTGAGAAAGTGATTAGGGAAACCAGAGAAATATTGTTAGAATACTTGTTTCATTGCTTAATAAAGAAGCTGCTTAATAAACACTTACTGCCTGGCTGAATAACTAAGTTAATGAGGTATATAATGACAGAGTCACCTCATTCCTGTTCTAGTTCTCGTTTTCTAGTCTGAAGCTGTTAATGTATGCAGAAATGATTACTGTCTTACCTTAATCACATTCCCAATACATTTGTGTCTAAATGGGCTTTAATTTATTTACAATGAAAATATAATTCTCCAGTATGGCATAATGTTTTTGACAGCTTACCAAATATATGCTAAATATATGTCTAAATAGCTAATCAGTATGTCTTCTATCTTTGAAATTACAGAGAATTTCCTGATAAAAATTTGCAACTTGGTCCCTACCTTGCTTAGCTCTATTGAAATACTATTGTTTAATAGTTTTCTTTTTAAACAATGTAATTACTTAGATATGAACTTATTTATTGTATTTTGCTTTAAGATCATGTCTATTAAAAATCAGGTGTTTCTCTATATCTTCAACTACCTATTTACAAATTATTCCTTTGGTGGGATAATTGTTATAGATGGTCGCTTATTTATTACATATGCTTATTTTATTTATAGTGTGTATAATAGTTTGTAGGGCTGCTGTAACAATTTACCATAAACTGGGTGGCTTAAAACAACAAAAATGTATTCTCTCACAATCACGGAGGCCAGAAGTCCAAAATCAAGGTGTTGGCAGGGCTGTGCTTCCTCTGAAGGCTGTAAGGGAGAATCCCTCCTTGGTTTGTCTAGCTTTTGATGACTCCTGATACTCCTTGGCATTTTTTGGTTTGTAGCTACTTAATTTCATCTCTGCCTCTGTCATCACGTGGCCTTCTTCCCTGTGTTTATGTGTCCTCTTCTTCTCTTGTAATGACACCAGCCATTGGATTTAGGGCCTATCTTAATTCAGTACTAGTTCATATTAACAAATTGCATCTGCAAATACTCCACTACCATTTAAGGTCACATTCTGAGATTCTTGAAGGACATAAACCCACTACTACAGGGATATTTAATTTCAAGCTTGGGAAGATCCTTTAGAATGTTTTCTAAAAAGTATACAAACATTAGAGGTAATCCATTTCAGTTCTTCTGAGTCCACTTTTATATTTGGAAGATATTACATACTTTTTTATATGCTAAAAACTTTAAAATGAAGAGAAAAATAAATATATCTGAATATGGTAAACAACATTCACCCAATTTCCAAACTCCTCTTCTATTTCACACTATCTCAATAAGCATGTCACTTTAGACCAATTGTGGATCTTAATAAAGATGGGTTAAAACCCTGTCAAGGTTTCTATGGGAGTCAGGATATGTTGCTCTGATAAAAAAAAAAATAGTCTAATTTGTCAGAAGATGATATGCATATGGACAAAAACAAAAACAGAGAATGGATCTTCTAGGCCACAGTAATGACTTTACCTGTTAATCTGAGTAAGATCAGGAGAGTGGGTGGTTCTGCCAAGAAAACCAATTTACATTTTTGAAGATTACAAAGGGCTGCTGTGTTGTAAGTAGTCTGGATGGGGAAGATACAAAAAAAAGAAATGAGAGAGCTTATTGCAATAAGCCAGGTAACAATGACTGTAACTTTGACCAGCATGTGAGGAGTGGAGAAAGTGATGTTTAACAACACGTTAAACCATCTTTATACATCCATGGAAGAAACTCAGTGATTTTGTAATTCATACACACTTACATAAGTAAACCACTTCTTGTCAAACTCAGCAATGACTTGTGCGTCACTAAACCAGTGGTCGAATCTCAATGTTCATCTCAAAGGACCTACTCTCTGATTAAAAGGTAGGTTATCCACACAGGTGTTTGTGAAGCATGTGAGTACAAATGTTAGGGGAGGGTGACCAGGAATTTGGTTTCAGCAATGCCTAATCCGAAATCCATTGAGTTTCTGGATAGATATATTGTGTAGATGGTCAAATATATAATTCTAGAGTAGAGGAAGAAGGTTCAAGCTAGAGAAATAAATTTTGGAAGGGTACTGTTGTTACTTTTAGCAATGAGGCAGAATGAGATCAGTTAGGGAGTGGGTATACCTAAAGAAGCGAAGGAGCCATTTAATGTTAAGGAGTCAGAAAGAAGAGGAAGACACAGCAAAGAAAATGAGAAGAGACAGTGGCAAGTGAGAAAATAACACAGTGAAAAGCAAGTGATGTCCTGGAAGCCAAATAAAGGCAATGTTTCAAAGATGTGGGAGCAAATCATGAGCTGTGGAGAATCTGCTGCTAGGTCAAGTGAGAGGAGGACTGAGAACTGACCAATGGCTTTACTTAGGTAAATTTGGACAAATCACAAAGCTCTGAGCTTCTGTGTCTGGATGTATAAATGATTAAAAGTAAGTTATCCATATATCTCAAACAGGAGACAATTTATGTCAGAAGGGCCTTAAAATTGGTTTAAAAAAAAATGTACACATGGAAGGTAATATGCCTTTTATTTTTTATCAATAATTGACATTCCATGCATTCATGTTCTTTATCAATTAACTTTATTAATGTTTTCATTTAGATATAAATGAAAAGAATTCTCATACATCAAAAAGTAGTGTCCAATACAAGACAGTGAACAAGCTATTTTTTAAAAAGTGATATGGATTTGCATCGTCTCATAAATACAGATGTGTAGTGCATTTCATAAATACAGATGTTCAGTGTACTTAGTCCAAGATTTATTTTGTTTGAGAAGGTAGTGTTATGTAAAGTGTATGAGAATCTGATTTTGCTGTCACTAAACTTGTGGTCAAAGAAGAGACATTAAATCTTTCTATGTCAAATCTTCATCTCTAAAATTAATACTAAGATAGGTGTTTCTCTAAATTCCTTTTTAACTCTTAATTTCTGTGGTTCATTTCTTTGAATTATGCCCAAATATTATTTGCTTCCATATTTCTAGTCACTTCTGTTCTTCCAGTTTTCCTGGGTATCTCATTATAAATAACTTTTCAGGTATTCTCCTGCCACTCTTTTTCCAGAAAATCTTTGAATACGTCTTTTAATCTCATTTAAATTCAATGGGGGAAAAAAAAAAAACCCCTGATGCTCCTGAAATATTTTATTAGGTTATTCATTGCACTGATTGAGGAAAATAATTAATATAAAAATATTGACACTAAGACATTTTTTATAAAGTCCAAATGTTTTATAGACCTACCATTAAAAACCCACTTCTGAAAACAAAATTAATGATATTGTAGGCATAATCAGAACTTATCAAAAGTATATAGAGATGAATTAATGACTATATATTATTCCTGAAGAAATCAAATTTCTATGGTGTTTCAAAATCAACAAAGCATTTAAAAATATTGGAATAAATTTGAATTAGTAATTATTATAGCCTTATTATTAGGTAAATATAAATTTTCTGGGTGCTATGGTAGAAACCACACTAAATAAAGCACACATTCTACCTTCAGGTAATTAATAATGTACGAAAGATATATAATCAAAATGGTGGTGATTTTAACCCATGTTAGGTGTTTGCTAGATCCTGGTGATATAATAGTGAATAAGAAAATATTTCTTTCCTTTTGGAGTTTACAGTTCAATGGGGGGAATAAATGAGTAAGTACATAATTAAAATAACATCTGATAAGTGTTATGGTTTGAATAAAAAGATGCAATTAAAATTCAAAGAAAAGCCACTTAATTCAATTTTATAGAAAGAAAAAGAATGTTCTAGTGTGATATTCAATTCCACACCCAAAGTAAAAAAGAAGAGAAATAAAAAATAATTAAAACCAGAAAATAATATGTTGAAAAATTTAAATTAAGTAAGAGCAAGGCATATTTGGAGATGTAATGCATTTCATCACATTTTAACGGTGGCACACATTATGACTGAATTGTGTCCCCCCTAAAATCTATATGTTGAAGTCTTAATCCTCATTACCTCAGAATGTGATTCAATTTGGAGAGAGGATGTTTACAGAGGTAATTAAGGTTAAATGAGTTCATTGGGGGTGATCCCTAATCCAAGATCACCAGTGTTTTTATCAAAGGAGATTGGGACAGACACTTAAAGAGGAAGAAACCATGTGAAAACAAAGGGAGAAGATGATCATCTACTAGCCAAGAATAGAGGTCGTAGAAGAAATAAACTCTGCCAACACGTTGGCCTTGGACTTGCAGCCTCCAGATGCTAAGAAAATAAATTTCTATTGCTTAAGTCACCCTGTCTGTAGTCCTTTGTTATAGCCTTCCTAGCATATTAACATAGCATGCAATGAGGTTAAAAAAATATCAATCATACATACCACAGGGAGTTTTTTCTTAGCTGTTTTACAAAATTTGGACTTCACTGTGACACATTTGTAAAACTTTTTCATTGCTTTAATGAATGGAGTTAATGGTTTTAAAATGTTACTTTACCTGCAATACTTAATGAATTGACAGGAGATATGACTGAATGTAGAATGATAGCTAGAAGGATGGTGCAGGCATTTATATAGGAAATAATGGTAATCTTAGCTAGAACAGATATAGTGGGGTTAGCAAAAGAAGTCAACTGCCTCAAGAGATATTTGAGAGGTAGAATTGTCAGAATTTGATTGACTATATTGTGAAAATAGTCCAGACGCCTCCCACTGTTAGGAGGTGGAACACTGGTTGGGTGGAGATACCATTTGCTGAATGGATGATTGTACGATGTGGGCATATGCGACTAATAACCTCCACTTCAGATGGAGGCACTTATTTCCTTAGAACCCGAGAGTATTGGGAGCTAATGGCTCTCATCAGAGTATCTTCTAGGAACTGCCTTCAGTGGAATTGGTGCAATAGTGGCACAATTTGACTAATGGAAGAAAATGTACTGAATGGTACAGTAGCTCAGACATTTGCATACTGTGGTGGGAATTGATGATCATAAGAACTGTGGGATCAGTTGGCTATAACTAAGTGCTACCAGTATGTCAAGGAAAGACAAGGCTGGAATTGTTCATCTTCAATTTAAGTGGCTGTGAAAGTCAGAGGCCATTTTGAATAAGACATTTATCGTCTGTGCTCGAAGGGCAGAAAGTCAAAGATCAGGCTCAAGACTCAGTTACAAGTACAAAGTAACCAAGAGAAGTTGCATTGCCTACTTGATAATTCTGCTCTTGTGAGGTCAGAACACTGATTGGAAAGGTAGGAACTCTGTTGGAATTCAAGTAGAGACTTCTGAGTCAATGTGACCCAAAGCACCCAAGATCTTCCAGAACTCATTGAGCCTAGAGAAACAGTTTACTCTAATATAAGTCTTATACTTAGCTTTCCTTATAGAATAATGTAGGAGCCTTCTCCTTGGTAATACAATCTACCCCTTCCTCAAGATCTGTCTAATCACCAATCCTGATCAGCAGAGTAAAACAAGAGTCAAATAAAATTAGTGCTGAGACTTCCAATAGAAGAAGGATATCTATCTACTCAGTATATTCTGGGAGAATCTAGCAAAGTATGTAGGCACTAGATTCCGTAGGCACTATATGTTAATGGAAGGGGGTTGTGTTGTTAGAACATGGCTTGTGTAGTGTGAACATACAACATAAGTCCAGAAAACTCACCAGCTAACTATGTTTTGCAAGAGAACCTGGAAGACATTCTATTATTAGCAAAAGGGACAACCTACTGGGAGACTCAACGGTGGCTGTTATAGAATCAATCTCCTTAATAACAAGGGGAGAAATAGAGGAAATAGGATCTCAAAATGGTGCATGTCAGATGACTATATTTAAACACAAGTAAAATGCAAGAGTACAATTAAGCAATACATAATGATGTCAGATTGGCAGCCAGAAATCCTGAGCTGCAGAGGATTATGGAAATAGTGTTTATGCTTAGCCTTGCAAAGGCTAACAGAACATGACATAGTATTCCTAGGGGAAAAGAGCAGCCAATAAATGCATTTTTCAATTTATAAAGTAAAAAAAAAATGTATATATTAAGATCAAATAATGAATGGGTGAGGACAGAGGATCCAATATAATTCATGATTACCTGCTCAGTTTCCAGATTAGAGCCAGTACACAGACTCAAAATCCATTGACTAAACTAGAGATCAAGTCTCCTTAAAGAAGGATGCTTTAACACTGTGGCAAGTGTAATTCTTCCCTAAATACACATAATGCCAGTTAGGTGGTAATCATACACAGGGGGAACTCGGATACCCAGACATTTTAGAAATTATTGAAGTTGACATTGATACATGAGCCACAAGACATTATCATGAGTTAAATAATAAAACATGGAACCCTGTTTCCACATATGACTCATTATGAGTCCATTGGGTCCTTAAAACCACCCAAGGGTCATTTTAGCAAATGTGCAGCTGAAATAAACATACTTGATGATTATCAGATGGTTCTTGGCACAGTAGTTTCTTGGCATATAGGGTAAGATATCTCACTGGGAAAGCCAAAGGAATCCTCTAAAACTGCATTCCCAGCCAAAACATAAATCTAAAACAGTATTGCATCTGGAAGGAGAATATTAAAGGTTATTGGAGACTTAAAATATGCCTAAGTGGTGGTCTCTGACAAATCTCTGTTAAACCAGCCTGGTCCACATAAAAACAGGCAAATACTGACAAAGAAATATGTTAAAAAGTGATTGTTTCTATCGCATCTGCTGTACCAGATGCAGTATCTTAGTAAATTAACATATTTTTTTTGTTAATACATTCTTTGCCATACCTGTCAAGAGTGACAATCAGAATCAGTTATTAGTTATGTGACACACATTTACTTATGCCCTGGTTAATTGTCCCATTCTCTGACATCGGCAGTTAATGATGAATGACTTGTTTTTTGTTCAAGAAACTAAAATTTTTTAAAAGAGTAGAGGAGGAGGTAAAGATCAAAGATAAAGAATTTTCAAGAAATAGCACTCATTGGGCACAAATTGTGAATATCTTTGAAATGCATGTTAGCCACCAAAGAGCAGATTTTATAAAAGAGGCAGTAACCCACAAAATAGAATGGCATAGTCAAATGACATCAGCAAATTTTTATCATTGAGTATTGACACAATGATCCATAACAGAGTAACCATAGTGGCAGGGATCACAACTATGCATGGCCCAAACAGTATGGGCTCCTTACTCTCCATGCCTGATATTCAAAGATCTAGTTGAACAGAACAATCTGAAACTGCAATACCTGTGGTCACATTTAATATGTCATACCACTTATAGGGCTTTGGCAAGCATAAAATTCAGAGGCTTACAGACATGTAACCCCATATAAGATTGCTTGAGACCACAGGGCCCCCTTTCAGTAAAAATGCATGAGAGGGAGCTCATGACCATGAGTCTTACTAGTTGCATTGCAAACCAAACCACTCAGAAGCTGCTATTCTGATAAAGCAAAGAAACGGGCTTTGAAGTTGCAGGTGACATGCTATTTTGGTAATACTACTCTAAAGTTATGGAGTTCCATGTTGCCATACTCAAGGATGCAGCATACACCCTAAAGTAGTTAGCATTTTATGGTGCTGGGTCCCCAGTAGATAGAATACACGGATACAGGTATTAAAAAATGAAAATAAAAATGCTTCACTTACTATAACTCCCAAAATGGAGACTTTATACATCCTGTCTTCACAACTTTAGATCATGTGAGTCCAGAGTTCTGTTTTCCTGAGAAGAACATCTTCACCAGGAAACATAGTAAGAGTACCACTGAACTTTAATTTATGCTTGCCACCTGGAGATTGCACTGCTTCATGTTAAAAAAAAAGTGTCACCATACTAACAAGGGAGGAGAGAAGGATGGTGGTCCCCAGTTGGGGCAGGGATAAACTCATTTGATATTCTTTTGGGGCATCTGAGTTATTCCAGAAAGATGTCAATAAAAATCTCAGAGAATCTATTTCTATCTGAGGTTGATTTATGTGTTGTAAGTCATGGCCTGTAATAGATTCTGCTGAGGCACCAAGATCACCCTTCATGGATGAGGCACTCATCTATCCAGCAACCAGGAATGCTGTCAGCTGCTGACTTACAATCGAGGCTTTCTTAAGGAATTGCTCTTGACCAAAGGAGATGCATCTTCCGAGGTTACTAGTTCTTCAAGGGTCAACCCATATCTAGCTGCTGGTGAATGCCATGGTATAAAAGCTCAACTCCCTTGCCTCAATTTGGACAACCCTAAAGGGCTACTCCAGCTCCAGAGTTCACTGTGTTATTGGCTAAAGCCTGTATTGCAACTGTGTTGCAAACTACTCTGTCAACTCCACTTTCCTTACTCTCCTACAGGAGATGTTCCCAAAATATTGGCCCTGAAATTTCCAGTAGGCAAATTTTCATGCCAGAGTCTATTTCAAGGAACTAAAATAAGAATCATGAGTAAAAGCACATTAGAATAAACATATAAAAAACTGAATTGATTTTTATGGTTATCTGGAATCTGTAGGAGCCTACTGGATATGCAAACTTGGAATTCTTTAGGTGATCTGGGCTGGTGATCTGGGAGACATAGTCATAAGGATGGTCACTGTAGTCATGAAAATAAAGATTACCCAGTGCAAGTATTCAGGTGAGAAGAGAAGAAAGATTAGGACAGAATCCTGAAAAAAATAATTCAATGGGCGGGCAGCGTGTTAGACTCCAACAAAGCAAAAGTGGACACCAAGGATCCACTTTTGAAGTTAAGACAGCTAAAGCAAGAAAATTTCCCTCTCAGGTTAGTGCTGGTCTGGACAAGAACAAAATCTAGTAATGGAGACAGAAGCCAGATTACAACAGCCTAAACACGTGTGTGGTAAGATTTGGCATCATTATCTTCAGACAACTCTTCCAACAGTTTTAATCATAGAAGAGAAAGATGATGGGAGTGATATACAGACTGAATGAGGTTTTTATAGTTTATTTTTGTAATGAGAAAATTTTGTGAATGCATAAACCAAAAATTTGTAAGTATACAAATAATTCTAAAATATTCCAAAGATAGATATAAACAAAGTGCTATGGCAGTTTTACATATATTCTCTCACCAAAAAATTCTAACAGCTTTGAAAATAAAATTCTTAAGAGTCAAAATATATCTGGGCAGTAATCTATGAGAAGTAACATTAGCATTTTGCTGATTGTTAAAAGCTATTTGAATATACTAGTTGGGGGAATGATATTAAAGTGAATATAAAATTAATATTTTAATATTTAATAAATATAAATATTTAATATTTTGTGTATATAAGTTATTGATAATACTATTTTCAATTAACATAGAAAAGAGATCCATTTACTAAATATTTAGTAAGAAAAATATATCTTTCAGTCTGTCCATAAAAAACTAGGAATTATGCATTATATTAAGAACTTTTGATATCTGCATATGCAAGAGAAAAAGTTTAGCTATTTTAAGTTGATTCCATTAAATGTTTGACTACTTTGTGCTATATTTAAATTTTAAAGTCCTGAGATATACCTAGGGGCTAATTTAGTTCAACTTCCTAGTCAAAGTGTAAGCACTAACATAACTATCAATGATGTCTACATAACTATCTAAGACCTGAATTTCTATTGGCTCCAGAAGCTAAGTAAGTAGATAATCAGTCAAAAGTGCCTGTCCAGTGGTGAGGGTGAGAAGAAGAGGAAAATTGTAATCAGGCAGCCTGATCAAGTCTTACCTTAGGGCAATGCTTTCTATAAGCAGAAGTGAAGTATTTAACAAACAACAAATCATTGACCTCAATATAAACATCTGGGGATTGTCCTGAAGATTAAGATTGTGTGGTGAATTAAAATAAAGGATATCAATTTGTTTTAAAAGTCACTTTTTGAGCAAGCATGCCCTAAGTATTTGAACTTGTTTTGAAAATATTGCAACAACATTATATACTTGAAATTAGATATCCAGGTTAAATTCAGTTTAATAGTGTCAAATAAACATGAAAAAGAGAAAATTCATGTTTGATTTTCATAAAATAAAGTCAATTTTTCCTGTTTTGATTGAGTAGATACAAGAGGATGAGTTATGACTAGAAATCAACTGTACAGAAAAGTAAAGCAGGGATAGCTTTCTGTGTATGCTAGATCTTTTAACTATATAAAAAAATGTATTGTTCTTTTTTTGTGGCCCTGTCCCTCCTAGCTGTAGATAATTAATAAAGAGGTACACATTCTACTCAATGATAGGCATTCTATAGCCTGATCAGCCAACTGTGATTTGTGGCTTTTCTTAAATTGATAAGCTGGACAGATCACATGGTATTTAATGAACTTGAGAAACTAAGAAATTAATTCATCTAGTGAAGCTGTAAAAATATGTACTTTGTCAGGGGCCAACATACTGGACCATGTGCGAGGTAGAAAAATTAAAGGCTCATGGTCAAAATGGAGACACACATGCATGGAGACACTGGGACCAGGCAAAAAGAGGAACTGGATGGAAAAGAGCATTTGGTCTACCGACCTTCCATGGCTTCTTCCCCTACTGAAACTCACTTATTCATCTTTTAGCTATCAGGCACCTGTATCTTTTCATAGACATTTTTCTTGAAGATAAGTTGAGTAATCCTATCTCTTGCAATCAAAGTGCTATAAATTGAAAAAAAAGTAATTGTAAATTTAAAGGATATACAAAAGAATAAAAATAAACATGATGGGAAAAAAGGAGGCCAGGGCAAATGGAAGGCAGAAAGTATTGAAATTTTTGTAAATATAAGTTTAAAAGACAGTGCAACATTTTGTTTTGAATTATGACCGCTATTAGTATATTTGTTCTTTTTTCCTTCCTTGAATTGTACTTGTCCAATATTGTGAAATAGCTATTTACTAATGTTGATTCAGAATTTGCAAATGCTATTGTTTATAATTCTTCATACAATGATGTAAGTCTATAAGTTTCCAATTTTAAATAACTAAATATCAGATTTCTGTGCCTCTTTTATTTATTTATTTTTTATTAGAATCAACTATAAAAATACTGTCCAACATTTTTCACTAAAACTCAAAGGAAAAATTCTAATCAGTTTGGAGTATTTATTTTGGCGGGGGCAGTTTCAACAATTTATACTTTTGATCCTGGCCATTTGATTTCTTCTCTATTTACAACAGTGTAAATATAATGGAATATAGAATTGAATTCCTAGGCTGCGCAGAAATACATTCAGAATGTTATCATCTTTTACTGCATCTACTAGATGTATTCACACTTGGCACATAATATGCTCATGAAAATGATTGACCCCAAAAGTGAAAATGAGACATGAAATTCTCCTTCACACAATGAAGAATAAAAAGGAAAGAAAGAGATATACACAGCTTGTTTTTGTTACACTGAGTAATTGTGTGGACTTCTTCAATTCTGTAGCAGCTGCTAGATCTAATTTTCATTCCATTTTCTGAGAATATTCTTCTGTTTCATGTTAAATCATGATCTCCTGGGACATGACATGTTTGATGAATCATGTTTTAAAATAATGAAATATAACATGTCAAGGGTTATTACATGCTCAAACCCAAATAAACAAAGGAGGTAGAAATAACAAGGTGCCCCCAAAGCTTCAGAGGACTTACATCTTGGTGTTTGAAATATTAGTGACTGGTTCAGTGCACTTCAACTTGAAAATAGAGAAGACTAATAAGGTCGTTATTCTAGCTCTGCTTCTACCTAAATATTACCCTGGACTGCACAATAACCATCAAAGTGAAAAAGGAGAAAAATGTAAAAGAAAATGTCAAGCAATCTCACTATCGACAGATTTTCTCATAAGTCTTACAAAAGCACAACCTAAGAACTGAACTAATCTAATATTTTATTGTACAAGGCTATATAACTAAGATTTATAACCTATCTACTAACATATGTTTGTGTTTAAAATATTGTGCATGCACTCACTAGATAAAATTCTGGAGCAGTTAATGTGTGTTTGAATATTTAGATGGAAAGACCAAGTCTTTCTTTTCCAGCTAGTGAGAGAAAATGCTATGCAAATGGAATCTAAATTTATCAGTGATCTCAACGTGTGTGTGTGTGTGTGTGTGTGTGTGTGTGTGTGTGTGTGTGTGTGAAGTAGAGAGAGAGAGAGAGGGATAGAGGGAAAGACAAGGAGGGGAAGTGGGGATAAAGGAGATATGGAGGAGGAGAGAAAGTGAGAGAATGAATGTTTCCCCCATATTTAATAAGAAGACTATAATCATCAATCCATTCATTTCTTCAGACTGTCAATGTTGAATGCTTACTCATTCACCTTGGTCTCAAGCTCATGTATTTTTCTCAACTAAATATTCATTTGTCCCTGATTGAAAAAACATTCTTCATCTTAGACATTGATTCTACTACACACCTCAATCTGCCAATACAGGTAGTCTTATTCTAAGGTAAGATCTTGACCTCTTTATTGAAGAAAACATTCAATCATCTATTTGTGCATTATTACTTGAAAGTATCATACTTCACGCAAGGCTAGTCAACTTCTGCAAGTGGATTCTACTATAATTCCATTCTTAACTTCTGGGAGGTATCCTGCTTTGCTTAGAGTGACAGATGCTCTGCTAGAGGTAGGGAAACTGACCTGTGTAGCACAGAAGAGGAATAAGTTCAGAATGCCATGCTTTCTGATGGACTGTACTACAATAAGACTTTCTTATATGGGGAGCTTAAAAATTCAGTAAGGAGAAGGTAGAAAGATGGCATTCCAAGCAGAAAGACAAACATAAGTGAAAGCATTGAGCCATGAAAGTGTATTCTGCTAGAAGCAAAGATGAAAATCACTTGGAAGACACATAACTGCTTCCTTGAGAGTCAGAGTACACTTTTTTCTTCTTTGTCTGCCCTTCAGGAATAAATTTGTCAATTTATTCATATTTTCAATAAATTCAATTCTGTGCCCATTACTATAAGCAAAAAGTAAATCTATGAATAAAGAACATCACCTACTTCAAAACACCAATATCTCAGAGGAGAAAAAATGATCATTTAAAGATGATTCTAATAAATGTGATAAAAATCATAATAGAAGTAGCTTCCAGGAATAAAGAATCAATAACTAAACCAGCCTGGTGGAGAAGGATGGGTGATTGGGGAGGGAGTGTGCAAGAAGGGCTTCATGGTGAAGACAAATGCCTGATTTATTTTAAAAGATCAGAAGGAGATTAAAAAGAAAAGATGAAATGAGAAAGTCATTTTAAGTAGAGAAAGCGACAAAGCTACAGATACCGTAGTGATTCTAGAACATAAAGAGTAATAAGCTTGGGCGCAGTGAAAATTTATAGATGAGATAATGTCGATAGATCATACCTAAGAAGCTGTGTACTTTGTGTTAAGGAGTTAGACGTGAATCCAGAGCCATATAAGCAATAGTTGAAAGATTTAGAAAGAGAAGGGATACAACCAACTATACATATGAGACAAGTCACTCCATAAGTCTATGGATGATGAATTTGATGATATATTAGAGGGAGACCAGGTCACAGTTCTTAATTGAGAGATGATGAGAAGCCTAATTAAGATAGTATTCTTAGGGACAGAGATAGTGAGTGAACTGATTATGAAAATAATTAAGAGAAAAATATGCCTGCTTTTGCTGACTGAACTGTAGGGGACATGACGGGGAGAAAACAAATTTGAATTTACTATCAGCTTTGTGGCTCTGGTAAGTTTATGGCAGTGTTGCCAGCAATAAGATAAAATAAAAAGAAAGATGAAAATTACTATATAAATTTCAGACCAAACAAGTTTATATTTATTGCATTTCAAAACACCATTAAAATGGTAAGAGGCATTAGGTCCACAAGAACTTAACAAGGAAGAGTTAAAAACACATTTAAAAAACAACATCAATGACTATTTTAAAAGAAAGGACAGGAATGGTCATCTTAGCAGAGCAGAGAAAGATAAATCTAAATGAAAAGAGGGATGATGATAGGTATAAAACTAGCCTAATTCTCCAGAATCTTTTAAGTATTTAGGGTTTGGAGGAACTATGTAGGTGAATGGAGAGCTAGGGGCTGAAATCAGAAGAATTGGATAAACAGCTATATCTTTCCCACCCCGGGGGTCCTACAGGAAGTTCATCCCCTGAAAATACTGAATTAGAATGCTCCAGATTCCAGGCCATCTGGCACAGGGGCAGTTAAAAATGAAGCAATGGACAATAAAAAAAAAAAAAAAAAGGGCATAAATGAAAATCTTCATCGCGATATGCTTCCAGAACATTCTTGGGCTTTGTTCCCAGAATGCTCTCTGACATGTATACAAAAAAACCCTGTTACACTGCTGGCACTGGGAATTCTTTTATGAAAAAATTTGTCAGCAGCAGAAGAAATATCTACAATTTGAAGTCTATTCGTTTTTTTAAAATAATTTTAGAGTAAATTCTATAAGCTGAATGCTTCCTTGCCCATTCCCTTTCCCATCCTATATTAGTTTCTTAGGGCTGCTGTAATAAAATACTACAAACTTGGTGGGTTAAAACAACACACATTTATTCCCTCAGAATTCTGGAGGCCAGAAATCTGTAATCAAGGTGTTGAGAGGGTCACACTGCCCTGAAGGCTTTTGGAGAGAATCCTTTCCTGCCTTTTTCAGCCTCTTGTAGCTCCAGTCATTCCTTGGCTTGGGGCAACATAACTCTAGTCTCTGACTTCATATTCACTTGATTTTATTCCAGCTGTGTTTGTCTTTTCTTTTTTTCTGTCATAAAGAAATTTGTCATTACATTTAGGTCCCATCCTTATCTAGGATGATTTTATCTGGAGATTCTTACTTAAACATCTGCAAAGAGCCTTTTCCCAACTAAGTCCATATTCACAGGTTCCAGGGGTTGGAAGGTGAGTGTGGGTCCTGGCCCAGCTGGTCCAAGGTCTGGCTGGTTCGAGATCTGGCTGTGATCCAGGCTTGCAGCTAGAAATAAGACCCCAGATTTAGAATGTTACATTAGTATAGTGTGGCACCTGCACCTAAAATATGTAAACATAATTCAGCTTATTGTATCATGCATGTGTGGCTGAATGCCACTATTTACTTTGATATGTGTGGAGCCATGAGGTTCCCTGGGGAGCATCAGGTGAGCACAAGAAGGGGAGCAGAAGAAGTGCATGTAATACCATGGTCCCCGCAATAGACTGCACTTTCCTACAATAGAACTGCGTTCCACACAATAAAGTCAGTGCCTGCCATTTATTCTCATGTCTGCCTAGTGCAGTCTTCCAACTGGGTGTCTTACCACAGAAACCTTCCCTTCTTGATCAGCTCGGCACTGACAGTGAGCATGTATTTTGCAAAGCCACATTTTTGGGCAAAAATGAACAGGCAGTAGTACTCATCATGCTCAGTCACAGATGGCAAACTGCCCAAGAAAAGTGTGGTCTTGGCTCAAACACTGGGTCAGCTAATGGTGCTCCTTCAGATGAATGCACATTTGTTTTGAAGGAAGAGCAGAGCAAAGCTTTTCCTTGGCTTCTGCTATTTGGGGAAGAGATGGTTGTTGTATGTGAGGGAGACCAATGGTTTTGTAGAAGAATTGCAAAGAATGACTCACTTAATAAATTGTTACTGATAGAATGGGGGAGGGAAGAGGATAACATGGTATGTGATTCCAGAAGAGAGTGGAGAAAATCATATGCATATCCATGATTTTGTTGAGTGTCATGAACTACTTAAGAATAGGGTCAAAAATAGGTCAATTATAACATGGGTACTCACTTGATGGGTTTTTAGGAGGGAAGAGTTGCTGATGACGGATTCTGGAGTGACTATCTTCAAGAACATTTAAAGACCTTCTGACTCATCATGAACTTTAAGGCAAATCAGGGTACAGAAAATAGTAGTTTTAACATTATAGAAGCAAAACTTGACAGCTTTCCGTACTTCAAACATCACAAGCACAATTGTTGCATAGTTAGATGGAGGGTGTAGAAAAGGGAGGAATTTCTGCCTGAAACAATAAACATGATGTTTTAAGAAAAAACATTTTTCTCTGTTTGCTATACTGAAGTCTAAAAATATTGCATAAGCTTTTTGGATAAAGTGTTTTGCTTTATGCTATAAACCTAAATGTCAATTTAAGAAAGGTCCAAGAATTTATTTGATGACAGTGCTGGCAAGTGAGATCTCAAATGGTCCTGAAAATGACCATTTTGTTGGAATTAAGAAAGAAAAGAAAGATTACATGAAGGGGGAAGAATGCAAGGCACACGATAATTAACAAAATTATGCGCTTTCTTGAGGATAGTTACATCTTCAAGGGGTCTGAAAAGAGGGTTTTCATGGGTGTTTTAACCTAAATGCACAAAAGCAATGGACAGGGCTTGGTTAAGGCAAAAATAACCTTTTTCCTGGGGAAGTCTGGTACCTCAGGCGTGACTACCCACCATGACCTGCTCAGTTAGCATTTATGATCAATCAGATCACCCTCTGAGGTTACTTTTGGTCAGATTTATTAAACTATCCCTTTCCCATTCACAATATTAATGCAAATTTAATAACGGTAATATTTTTCCAGGTTCTTGACCCTTAAAGATTTTTACTTGTTACATTTTTCAGTTGGCGAACCAGACCTTTTTAAGTTTGGTTTTCTTATATTTTTTTAAAGTAATTTTCCTTACTCCTTTTCTAAATGCTTCTGCTCTGAGTCTTCCTTTGACAGCATCTTGGCAAAGATGGTACAGTAAAGATAAAGATAAGGTACAGAGGTGGAAGAGAAGGAGACATCTGAAATGGAGAGGTTGTTTTGAGAGAATGTTACTGAATTAGAATCGCTCACATGAGAAGATCCACTCTATGAATCAAATGGAACAAAAATCAAGGCCACTGAAATTAAGATCTATTTATTTTAAGCAGTGTTCAGAGACACTAAACTCTTGCAGGATTATGGTAGAAGATGGAATGATTCTGTGTAATAGGCATCGATCCAAAATCTTTAGTGAGAGGAAGAAACATTTCTGGAAAACACAGATGCAAAGGATTAGAAAATGATAAAGTACAATCTCATGAAAATCAAATAAAGTTTTTATGGAAATGAAAGAAAGCTGTTCTGGAATATAGTAGGCAGATGAGAAAAGGTTCATCTCCTCTTACATCACCCTACCTTCCCCCATTTTCTGTCACAGGGTCTGTGATGCCTTAGGTATGTGAATATGACTATCTTCCACTAGTGAGAACTATAGATAGTGTGATGGTTTTTAAATATGGCCAAATGTCTACTCACTATGTTGTATACCTAAAACTAATATAGCAGTGTATGTCAACTGTAATTGGAAAATAAATTAATTTAAAAATATATTAAAAATAATAAAATAGGCCTACAAATTATTTGATACTCATCCTTTCAAGAGGTGGGCTCTAAGTTCCTCCCATTAAGAGTGGGCTGGATTTAGTGACTCACTGCTAATAAACAGGGTAAAACAGAAGTGATGTTGTGCATGAGGTTAGAGCCTAGGTCATCATTAATGGCATTGCAACTTCCTTCATGACCTACAATAGTGCTTCCTCTAGGGAAAGTCACCTGCCATGTTGAGAAGCTGCTCAATCAGCCTATAGACTGATTGCAACGACCTGGGGTCTATTGCCAACAACTATGTGAGTGAGACTCCATAGTGGCAGATGCTTTGGACCCTGTCAGGCCTTCTGATGACTGCGGCCTCTGCTGACATCCTGACTACAATCACATGAAAGATCTTGAGTCACCAGCTCTGCTAGTCTCAAATATCCAATCCACAGAAATTGGATAATAAATGCTGGTTCTTTTATACCACTACACTTGTGGTCATTCATTATATAGCAACAGATAACTACTACAGGCAGAGCCAGGTTACACCTAAAAAGATAAGTGGAAGAAATTTTAGAAAAAATTTAGAATTTTGGAGTTTATTAAAAATCAAATAATTCCAGAAAACTACAATATAAAATGGAAGTAAGTGAATATTTAGAAGTCTAGAGGAAGTGATTTCACAAAGAAACAATGTGACTGATGAAAGAACACCAACAGATACACAAGATGTGTATTTTCATTAGAAACATACTATATGTACATTTTCAGAGATGTGTATTTACATTAGCAGATAACACTGTTTCTAGAGGGTAGTGCTTTGCATATCCCTAATATTGTCCATGAATTTTTAAATAATTGGGTCATACCACTATGAGGTAGTAAAGATTTTGCTTATCATGAAAACTTTGACTGCCATCTTCACAAGTACTTTATACTCTACTGCCCAACCCTCACCATGAACACACATGACACACGAATATACACACATATAAACACACTTGGACACAACAACTAAATCATATCTGGTTCCTTTGGGGCCATTAAGTGGTGCAAAAAAAAAAAACACAAACAAACCCTCAAATCTCTCAGATCTCCTTAATTGTCTACTCTTAAGTGGATGAGGTAAAACTTTATTCTTCAAGTAACATCCTTGATTAGGCTTAGTTTTCAGACTTGACTAAAAGAACACTTCAGCTACGACAAAACAAAACACTAAGAGGTAAATATATGTGTAGGTGAGAAGAGAGAAAAAATAAAGAGATGTGGTAAAAGAGGATGTCAATGATGAAGACTGTGTTGGATACGACTGGCCTCAACTATCTTAACTTCTACAGTCACTTGAACAAGAGTCATTTATAAACAAAGCATTTATTTTCACATCAATTTAGTGCTGAAAATAATTTTAATAGAAAATGTGTTTCTGTGAAAAATACATGATTTTGAAACAGATGATCTTACAGAATTTTAGAACATGATCTGGTCACCTGACAATCTGTAACTGCTTATTTAAGACATAGCATGCCGATGTATAGTATTACATCACTACTAGTTATTTCCTACTCACTCTGCAGGACTGTAGAAAAAAAGTCATGGTTTTCAAGAACAGAAGAAAAAATGGAAAGAAAGTAGATCCCAGCTTTTTTCCTAAGCTACCTCATAAATTCCGTTTATGTTTGTGTTAGCATTCACCTCCCATTGTTCTAGAGGGCCGCAGTGCCCCCATATGCTGTCTTAAACTCTGAGAGGCAGTCCCCACACTCCCCTCAAACTAAACCTATACTCAAACTTGACCTATACTCTTACCCTATCACCAAAATTTTCATAATTCTGGGTCATTTTTACATTGGGAGAATTATGTCTGGGTTACATCATCTAAAAACTCAGAAATATTTATTATTGTTTTGCTTTTTCTTCTTATACAAAATAACACAAGCAGCAGTGAGAAAGACTGAAGATTATAAACATAGTATCTTTATTGACTGAGGAAAAAAAAACACTGAAATTACTAAGAAATCTGGGGATGGCTAAAGAAACAAATACGAAGTAACCAGAGATTACCAGGAACTTGATAGTAAACATATTAAACTAGAAATTGGGGAGGAAATAAAACTGTACACTCGATACAGATTTCTTTTAACTGAAAAAACCTTTATAAATCCAATATAGGGGCTAGTGAGATAGTTATTTTTCAACCAATTATGTTTATCGCTTGCAGTAAGGTCACAGTTCTTCACAGGTGTTAAGTGTTGAAAAGCACGGAGTTCTGTTGACAATGCGAATATAGTAAATCAATTACGAGCATGACAAAAATATCTTGAGGTAAAAAAGTGGGTCAAAAGGATTGCTTTTATATTTTTACTGTTGTAAAATGTTCAGATAGCAGTCAAATGCAAGGGGAAATAAATCCTGTATGTTAGAAAGCATTACAAAAATTCTCACCTACAATAAAAGCAAATTCTCACCTAAAATAAAGCAATATAGTGTAGCTTAACATTGTTTATAAAAAAATTTGTGTACATAATAATTTACATAATCACATACATATACATGTGTGTATTAGTTCACATGATTATTTTTCCTTACACAGAATAAAAAAAAAATAACTGGAACTGATCAAATAGTATGAATCTGCTTTTTTAAAAAAAGTGAATAACTATAAAAAAGAATTTTAAACATTGCACTAATTCCTTCACAAGAAGGAGAGATATATGTTAATACCATTACTTAAAAATAATTCCTTTTTTCCCCCCTAGTTTATAACTCCCACTGCACCTGTATGGCAACATCCCAAAATGTAAATGATTCTGAGGAAACAGAAGTGAACATCTTCCTGGAGAATGTGAATGAGTTGCCACAGAGACACACAAATAGAACTTAAAGGAGGTTATTGGCTGATAATTATAGGTCTTTATTACCTGTCCTTTTAAGTCTTTGAATTGTGTAAAATTACTCTTGATGCATGCAAGTGAGAAGTAAGGGTTAACTTGTCCCAAGCTAAACCCCTGCAGTAGAGACTCATAGAAAGGAAGTTGACCACCCCAAAATTCTTTGCTTAATGAAAAGAATAATGATTTCCCTCAAAACTTAGACTGAGTCTCAGTTCACCCAGGAACAACATGGCAAGGAATTTGCCACCTAATATACCTGTAACTATATGTCTTGTGTCCCATACCCAAAAACATATCGTCCCAAGGAAATTTTCCCCTCCAAGCATCAGCCCCTGAACTGAGCTGGCAGTAGGGCTACCTGGATTCAAGATTCTGGACCACCATGTTGCTTCTGTATGTTGGCCTGTGCTACCACTAGAGTAGAAGCTCTCTGGTTCTTTCTGAAAACACCATAGTTCAAGGACTGCCACTTAAGTCTCACTTCAGGTCCTGCGAGCTCACTTCAGATTTCTATCAGTTGCCCCAGAACAGAGAGACAGGGATTGCATGCCTGTCACTGATTTTTATTTTCACAAGTTTTAACAACAAATACTGTTCTAGCAAGTCTGATATTTCTGCTTCAGCATTTTCCTCTTTTGTATGAGAGCAAGGACACGCTAATTTGGATACACGCAAATCATTGTGTCTTCAACTCTGATTCTCTAAATGTCTAATTCTGTCTAACAACAACTTGGAGTCTTTAACAAATCCTAGTTGAATGAGAATATTGTGATTCATCCCTCACTTGGCTCACAAAGCATTCACTTGAACAAAATATAAATAATTATATATATATATATATATATATATATATATATATATATATAAACACACACACACACATATATATATATAAATTGTCTCAAAAAACACTTGAGTATACTCATATTCTAGTTGCTCAAAATGATTTACTTCCAGCTATCATTTGGCTTTGTTTGTAAATAAAAAAGAGGCAAGAAAAAGATGAGGTAAGTATTTCAAATATAATTCTCTAACATTTCCCTCCCTAAGGCAAGTCTCTCTTACGAATGTGATAAATGAGAAAAAGGGCAAAAGTCTTATTGTTATGGGACTAAGAGAATAACTATGTAAATTAATTCATCATTTTTCATCTTTGCTTTTCATGTAGAGCATTCTTTGTAGGGTTGTTCAAAATTAGAAGTTAAGTGGATTTAAAAAAGCAACATATAACATTTGTTTTACAATCAGTATATGATACTTCTGACAAGTTGAAAGAAATGGTCAGTTTAAAAAATATTCACTTAATGTAGGATTATAATTTAAGATTCAAGCAAATCTTTAATCTCTTCATTAAAACAACTGAATCTCTGTATCTAACCAATGTCTCAATTGAAATATTAAATAATGCAATTTATCATTTAGGAATTACTGTATTGTACTGAAAATGGATTTAAATGACATCATTAAAATAATGTCACCACAGAGAAGCACTATAAATGATCTGACTCTCAGTCCCTTCAAATACTTGAAATTAAGATAAAATAAATCTTCACTGTGCCATAGTCCTCAATTAGGATTGATATGTCATGAATCATTATCTTTGGATGCATTATTCTATGGGACACTCAATATCATAGGAGAAAAAGTAACCTTCGTTCTCTTCATTTAAATCCTCTGCTTTCCTGGTGTGACAAAATCAGGTTTGCTGAAAAAGTACTAATCCCCAAGTAATCTCTCAATAGGTAGTTGCTGAATTGAAGTAGTAAGGCTAGGCAACATGGCTGGACGATTCTTTTAATGAAAACTGCCGATAATTATTATGTGGTAGTAAACTCTGTGCCACTTGAATGGCCCAGGATGATTTGCACTCAGTTACCCTCTCTGCATCCTCTTCTTCCTCTACTCACTTCATTCTCTGTGTTTCTTCACACGGGCCTGTTTTCATTGCCCCCAGAACACCACGTCTTTCCTTCTCCTTGGCATAAGGAACTGTCTTCATCTAAATGTTCTTCTGCTTTATATTTCATTAATCTATTCATTCCTCATAATCATTCTTCAGCTCTCATTGGAGAGAACTTTTCTTTCTTCCTCATTAGGTCAAGCACCCTTCTTCTATCATTTCTTAGCATTGAATATTTTTCCTTTTCCAGTTTTCAGTTACATATTTATTTTTGCCAATTTCGAACTTTTTTTTTGTCTCACCCCACCCCAAATTGTAAACTTTATGAAGGTCAATAGTTACTTTGTTGTTGTTGTTCACCTTGTAGTGCTAGGATACAATGAGACAAAGAGGAAGTGCTTAATATTTTTTGAATAAATGAATAAAAGAATATATGGAAGAATGGGAACAGATCACAATTGGCTATGTAGTCAATTAATAATGTTACAGATCAAATTATCTATCTAAAAAATTTGTATACTCATCATCCCTGATACTATTACATGAATATATTTGTAACATGTTAAAGAGATGTACAAGGGAGCACATTCTGTCTGACTTCAGTTACAATGAGGTTTCTCCTGCCTCTGCTGTTAACAATCATACACATATTATATATTCTGTCAGCACCATGATATCTGGCTACTGGAAATGGGATAAATAGAACATTCCTATCCAAACATGAGTGAAAATGAGCATCAATATATGGAATATATTACACAAATTCTGAAGCATATGACTTAGCTGTCTTTGTATTTTGATTCAGTTAAAAATATTTCCATCAAGATGGAAATTTAAATTTTCAGAAAATTAGAAGTATCATATTAGTGTCCACACACTTTCAGCATCCCCATCAATTTCAGTTTCACTGCAACCCTGGTGGTATACGAGAAAGAAAAACAAAACACAATTAAAAACAAAGACAAAAACAAACAATAATTTTTTTAAAAAAGGCAGGAAATCTTAGTCAAATAACTTTTTTTTTTACCTTAACTAGCATTTAAAGAATGTTAATTTTATCATTATTTAAAATTAACTGGATATATTGTTGTCTTATGCATGATCGTGTTGCAGTGTGTACTTAGGGCTGCATTCTTCCTTGCTCCCAACAGTAAGATGTGTTATAACATGTCTGTGTTCTCTTTGAGTAAAAGAATCTAAGTTGTGTTTGCCCTTTACTTTCACTTGACTCCCTGTTAGATAGAACTCCTTGTTCAAAAAGATAATAAATAAGAGTTAGACCATTTAAATCAAGTTTTACAATCTCTAGCCCCCTTCTTTGGATTTTTGAGTATGTAACATTTAGGGTGCCAAGATAAAACCTGAATAGATATATATATTTTTTTTTATGGAAAAATAATCTTTTAAACATGTTTTAAAAAAATCAAGATATAGACAATAATTTAGGAAACAGTACTCTAGGTTTCTAAAGAGCACATTAAGTTTCAATAATCCATGATAAAATCAGTAAACTTTGTACTGAAGTTTATAAATATTAATGTAAAAATTAAAAAGTCAGTCTCTTGCACTTCAGTAAATTTTACTGTATATTTTCACCACAGTATTTCCAACAAAAGTTCAAGAGACTTTAGACTATCTGTTCTTTATAATTTTCTGTATTATTGCTTATCATGATAATTATCTCTTAGAAGGTTTTGTATATAAATTGTAATAAATATTACCTAATGATTGAGGCATGAAAAAGCAATTTAAAAGTCTTTAAATCGCAACTATGCTAGTTTGGCAAAATAAAATACAACAATCATTATTAAAAGTCCCTATTTGCTATTTATTTAACTTGAAGTAAAAAAAAAAACATAAATAAGCACTGTAGGAAAATATAATCAGTGACTACAGTTTCCTTGGAACTATTATTACAGTCAATCGGTTATTTTAAAAGTTATTTCATATTCAATACCAGATTATGTCTATTTTAGACATAATTCATTCATTTACTCTTCTCTCAACAACAAAGACATTTTTTTAATATAAAGCCGATAAAACTTATGCAGTATAACAGCAAATATATACATAAATGCAAAATGCCTATAGTTTTTCAGAATGTCTTTCATATATCTGAGAATTATTTTATAACAGTTGACTTCTAGCTTGACTGTCAGTCTAATTCCTCTGCACTGATTAAAAACAGTGGTCTAAAATTTTATTATAAAGGTCAAGTAGATTTTTAAATGAAAATATAGTAATACTGTAATAAAAGGCATTCATTCACTTTTATATTTTTAAGTTTGAAATTAGTCCTACAGAGTACAAATATTCAATTATACACACATTTTATTAATTTTATCAGAGGAAATGAAAATGTAAAAACAAAGATGAACAGGAAATTAAGTAGCAAAGAAGCTAAAAAGATTCATATTGACCTTAATCCCTTCTCGGATTCTAAGTTAAATTACCAGTTGCAGAGTAAACTCAATAATAAAATCACTAACTTATTCAGAAAACTGACTTTTTAATTTTAGATTAATTTAATTGGTATGGATGGAGCCTTGGTTTAAAATCTGAAGAAACAAAAAATTCCTTGATAAAAGATTATGAAAAGTAGTGTTTCCACATTAAGCACAGTGTTCTAGCAATTGTAAAGTCACATAGAGTCTAATAAAAACACCAAAAAGTATTAATATTTGATTTGTCTTTTTTATTCTCTTTAAAAACATAGTCTTTGAATTTAGGTGGATGACTTAATTTAGTAAGTCATTCCCTTAAGCAAAATTGATATTTAATGATGGATTTATTGTGGAAAAAAATCTGATGAAATAAATGTTTATGAGAAAGTATTGCTTTAGCAATCTGATTGAACTGAATTAAAATACCAGTAGAGTGTAAATTGAGTTTAACTTTTCCCACAGATCAACATAATATTGTGATAAATATTTGAAAGTGAAGTCTTTCTACAAAGCCAGTTTTTCAATCCCATTTAGAAAAAAATACAGTATTTGTCTTGTTTCCTTCAAATTTATTTTATGAAAATTTTGTTTATGCAACAGAAATTAAATCACTTCTCTGACCTATTCATGAAGTCAATTTTCTGTCTTATTTGTTCATTCTTTAGCTATGGCTCCACTGTACATATAATCATGCTACATATCGATATACCAAATTAGCTTTCATATCCCTCAAGAATTAAGACTCACCATTTTCTATACCCAGTTGTTCGTACATCTCCTTTATTTAGAACTCAAGTTTTGACTATATTGATATATTTTGGAGCTCTCAGTGAATTGCCTTGTTTTTCTTTGGTCTATGAAATATTTTATTTAAAATAACCCTTCCACTTCTCTTTACATTATATCTTGACCAATATGTTGATCTTATTTTGATTTGAATCCAAGCAAATTATTTTTATATTTTATTTATAACATAATTTTCTGTAAGCACATATATGATTTACATGCATACACACATGAAGTTATACAGAATTCATTTTAGGTACACAAATTAGAATAATTTACTACTATATAATCATATTTTCACACATACATATAGATTTTAAGAGCAGGAAACAGTCAAGTTCATATAACTTTCAGCTTCAAGAAGTCTATTTAGAAAAACCTCTATCTTTGTATATTTGTTCTATTATTGCTCTCCATTTTTTTTTATTAATAGCCACTTCCCCAGGCTACATGTTATAGGAATCATTCTTAAAGAATCATTTAAATTCTCTGATCTTTGGTTCCTGCTGTAAATTGATTCTACACACAGCAGTCTAAATAAAACCATACAAAAATAGTTTTGTGATTCCAAACCAAAGAAACATATTCGTGTTCCTTTGCTAAAAGATGAACTTAAACCCTGGTGTGGTTCTTTATTCACATTACTTTTCATGAATAATATAGCAAAAACCACAAACCCCAGAGAGAGAGCTTAGGTTAAGTGTTTGTGTAACTCTTTTTCTCAGTATGCAATTTTTAATTCTCCCTTCATATTTCTTTAACTGACTCTCTCAGTATGTCCTCATTATATCTCACTTTAGCAATGCTTCAAAATACTGTCATTAGTGAAAGGCTCTTTGCTCTGAGAGCAAGTGATGAAGGTGCATATTATATAAGTAGACGAAGAAACGATGTGACCTAAGAATTTAAATCCATTTTTGCATTCATGATTTGGACAAATTCATTCAGTGAGCTAATGAGCTATGAGAAATGAGCTACATTTTAAACACATTGCTTAGTGTAGAGAATGTTTCACTAGGCTTGGTTCTATCATTAGAGAGTTGTGGTCTCATACACTGTGTTAGGGAATTCAGAATATGTTTAACTAATTTATCTTGCATTTTTAGACAAATTATAAAAAGTAAGAATTACCAAGAAAGCAGTTTTTTCCTCTTTTGAGAAATCTGATGTATTTAGCATGCCTTTATATGGCCAACAGTATTTTACCTTTAGTGTATCTGTTTTTACACAACTTGCTTTATTCAAAAACAATTTATTGTGGCTGACAGACTTTATAAGAAGAGCCTATTTGAGATTCGAAACTGATGATGTAGAGAAAAATAATGACTTAGGACTGACAGTGAGACCAAGGCTTAAACACAATGGTAAGGAAACAGGTCCAATTAAGAGTTGGATACTACAGATTAATAAAAATGTAATCCAAATGCCGGGAAACTGAATGGCTTTTCTGATAATTTCATGCATTCTAAGAAGGAGTGCCTCAGCATTTTAAGGATTATTTCATAGAAACATGGAACAGCTACTCCATATTTTCTGTGAAGTATTAAAAACAGAAACCATCTATCTGAAATGGGGCAACTTTTTTCTAAAGTAAGATTATTTGACTTTACAGTGGCATGACATGATATCATTATTATAGAATTATTGTGACCATAATATATGTATAAAATATATAGGTAAGATGCATTTCAACCACAACAAAATATCGTTTTTTTTTTTCTAATTTATGTCCAAATATTTATGGAAAATTTAAGAGGAATAACTTCCCATTTCTAGATGACTATGAAAGTTATCAATGAATGCAAAGAAAAGATGGCTTGTTCTTATCTTCAAGCAGTGAAAAATAAGATCTAGTTATATTTGTGCCTTCATTAAATTTATGTGGTAGAAAATACCAAGAACATGTCATACTTAAAATGTCACAAATAAACAAACCTTTGATTTTCCTGCTTTAGGAAGAAACAACCATTTCTGTTTTACAATTGTATTAACCTAATGCAGCATTTTTCTTTTTTTGTAAACTTCTTTTGTTTTTTGCTAAAAATAATAATGATAGCTGATATTTACTGAACACGTAGCCTGACAGAATTTTCTTATTCTTACCTAAGTATACGTTTTCCGAAGCATGAGGTTTCTAGCTGGAGAATTCACTTCTCGGCCCACCTTGCAGGTAGATAGAATACATAGCATATGTGATTATATTTTCCCCATGAAAGTGGCAGTGTGGGATTTAGAAAACTGGGTCTGTGAGATGGTGGCCTCTCCCATAAATTCTCTTTCTCCTTCTCTGCTTGCTGGAACCAGACTTGGAGAACCACTGTACAACACACAGATTATCACAAGCTGTTTGTTACTGTCTTCTAGAAAAACTTATATAAAAAAATATTTTTCTTGTTTATTTTTTGGTTATATTACTTTTTAAGAAATTTAATAGTCCAGGTTTTTAGTCCAGCTAACAAATTTAATGTTTGTCATAAAATATTCTAAGAGAGTTACATGAACCCTATAATTTAACTATCAAAAGTTTAAATAGGTATTCTCACTTTTTTAGAATTAAAAAAATCTTAGTTTTATTTAGATGAATTTGCCTATGTTTGCTAATGCCATATTTCAACTCTAAAATGCACATTTTTTTAATATTATAATATCTCTGAAATCAAGATGCATCTTGAAATAATTGGTGTCCTATAAGTCATCTGTTGAGTTTGCACGTGTGGGTGTCTACAGTATTATATATACAATAATGATGTATGATTTAAAAAACGATGTCTTAGATTTGATAAAATAAATAAACATAGCTGTGGGTATTCTAAACCGAGGCAAATCAACTCCAGAATGCTTGATCTGAAGTACTACTTCACTTAAAAATCGAAACAATTTCAATATAAAACACAACAATATCTAGGAAGGGTAGTTTTATATTCCCCAAGTTGATCTAATTCTGTTTATTTTTAGTTTCCCATATTTCTTCCAATTTTGATGTTAATCACTAAATGACTTTTAATCTTCCAGCATAAGTAAACTGCTCTTCTGAAATAAAAAGTGATAGGTGGGAAAATTATTGCAACACACACACACACACACACACACACACACACACACACACACACACACACACATACACATATATGTATATATAAGAAAATAACCAAAATCTATATCTATATCTATATCTATATCTATATCTATATCTATATCTATATCTATCTATCTATATATATATATATGTATATATATGGCTAGCCTAAAAGTAACAATTATTTATGTAATCACATTTAAGAAAATAACCAAAATTTCCCATTTCATATTTCTCTTAGTACTGTTAATTTCCCTCATAAATTTGAACTGTGCTCGTAAGAAAAAAACCCCAACCCTTGATATACAATTTTATGTGACTTAAACATATAGAGACACATAATTTCAAAATAACCATTTTACTTCAGAAAATCTCACTCTTAAATAAATAATCCTGAATAGAAAAAAATACATATATAAAAACATTTTTAAAATAAATGTTTATAATTGGATTTTATGAAGCAAAAAATTGGAAACAATCTCTGATTATTTATGGAAGTAACTATATAGCCCTAAAGGAGTAGTTGTCTTTGAATTTTGATAATAAGGTGTATTTTTCTCTTAATTTATCATCAAAGTCTGTTATTTATAGATCCTTCTACTAGAAACCACATGGGAATAATTAAATATGACATACAATGCTTTTCAAGAACTTATAAAGGCCAATCACTATGCAACACTATTTATAAGTATTACTTTATTACTCATTAGAATAAGCCATGAGCATACTATGATTCTCGTTTTATTGTTGAATAAACAGCCCAAGAAGATGAAATTATAAAAAAGCTACAAGGTAATCAGGAATGGAACCCATGTAAGTTCATCACTGCATCTTGACAAGTAGGTTATATCATTTCTCCCGAAAAAAAAAATGAACAATTAATGTCTCTATTCTCAAACAGTAGAGAAAAATAGTATATACAGAAGGAGCAACATTAAATACTGTCTGTACATAAAAGTAAGAATCAGCCTGGACTGAAAAACACAAAAGATCCCTCTTATTAATTAGCTTGGGAGAGAGAAAGTGAGGAGACACAGAAAGTTACAGTTACTAAGTTAAAAGAAAACTTTGCATCTCTCAAGATCATTGAGCAGGTGTAAAATGCCATAACAATCTCCTTTTTGAATGATTACTGCTTTCCTACTAAGCACATCCTTTGCTGTTTTCATTTATAACAAGAGATAGCCAATTACTAAGCCATCTTCACTTTGAGGGCATCCCACGCCTAGTTAATCCCCTCTTCTCTCAATCTTGCCTCAGGAAAAAGTGTATGATTCCAAACCTATCCCTACTTTCCTTAGACTTTTCTTAAAATCCTTCCACCTGAAGCCAAACCTTACATGGGACAGTCCTCTGGAGCATCACCCTCGCTGCATCAATGACTCTGATATGTCAGATTACAAATTTGTCTCTGTGGTCTTTTGATAATGTGATAAATGCTGTTAAACAAGTTAAAAAATTCAGCAGTTGAAGCACTTAAAAGGAAGTGATTATTTAGATGAAAGGACCTATGAAAGTTTACGTAGAGTGCTTTTTTGAGGTAGGCTCTGATTTGGAGACCAACTTATGTGAGTATATTTCAGGATCAAAGAACAGAGGGAAGGATATTGTTCAGAAAACATCAGATCATGGGAAGGATACTGTGAGAAAACATCAAAGCATTGTGCTTGGTTTGAATTAGGTTTAATGACATTACGTCTGAAAAGAAAAATTGGAGATGCAATGTCAAATGTCTTAAAAGCCACAAAATATAAGTTAGACATGTCGTCAGTAGGCTATGCGGTTGGACATGAAGGCATTTGAATGGTGCATTATGGCCGAATCATTGGAATAGGATCAAAAAAAAAATTCTAGTATCAGTTAAAAGGTAGGTTGGCCATGTGAAATTTGAGACAGGGAGAACATTCAGGAAGTTACTGCAGTAATTTGAATGAATGTATAAGAAATGGGCTAGCGCCAGAATGATTAAAGTAAGTAAATATATATTTGTGACAATATTTGATGAGAAATAAAAGAGAGCGGGGGAATGTGCTAAGATTTTTAGTAGAAGATAGTGGCAGACTCAGAAGGTGCTAATATTATTATCAAAGAGGAAAGGATGATTAATTTGTTGGCCAGAAGAGGGCATTGTACTCAGATGGAGTTAAAAGCTGACGTCTGAAAATAAGTATCTAGAGCAAGAGAAGAGTCTCTAAATGGGAATAGGCACTTTGAGAGTTGTCAGTATAAATGTGATTTTGAAAAAATATCAATAGAGGATGTTAACAAAAAAATAATGTGTAATGAGAGGACCAAATCTACTTAGGAACCATACTTGATGAGATAGTGAATAACCAAAAACAAAACAAAACACAACAACAAAACAAAACAAAATGTGAATAACAGAACAAAAATAAGGAGAGACAAATAGAGAACAAAAATGTGTATTGCCCATTAAAAATAAAGACTTTCATGAAAAAAGAAGTTGATGAGAATATTATGTAGTACATTCAATGTAAGGAGGAAGAAAATAAGTTTGGTGCTTATGAAGTTACTGATGCCCCACTTAGAAAGTACCATGGTATTCTAAATATTTTTCCAAAGCTCTCTCTTTTTTTCAGGAAGGATGCTAATGAAGGTATTGCCATATTTAAATTTATAGAACTTTCCCCAAGCCTTATATTCCTTCCTAATTCAGTACTTATGATCTTTTTAAAATTAAATTATTTATTGTATTATTTTATATTATTTTACTTTATTTATTTTATTATTTTATTTTATTTAGTATATGAAGGTCAGACATTCTCTCTTTCTACTAAGGATCAGTATTTCTTTAAAGTTAGAAGTTTCTGTGAATGATGGTGCTGGCAGAATGTGGCAGTGCAGTGCAGCACCGAATGATCAGAGACTTGTGTTTGGAATTAAAGAGCAGTGGTGACCAGCAAGGTGATCTGAAGCAACCACTTGTATTCAAAGCACTGTGCTAGCTGCACTGCTCCATGAATGTGTTACTTAAGGACAGCTGATTTTCTATTTAAGTTTAAACTTTCAAGGGCATTTCAATCTAAAGAGTATATATTATATATTTGAATATCATGGTTAACCTCAATGAATATTTCATCTATAATTTTTCCTCAACACACATATCTGATTTATTTTAGCTTTACTGCTGCTGGCTTATTATATATGTGAAATGTCAAACAGGTTAATTTTCCCATGAATGTGAGTATTTTTAGTTCTTATCATTTTTGCCAGTTTTTCTTTTTCCTAATGTAGGAATACCATTTTCGACACAAGAGCTATGAAACATTTTAAAACTTACTTTTATCTGTTGAGTCATTCTGGGAACTGCCAAGTGCACCTCTAAGGACAATGCTGGGTCAATTACTTAAATCACTTCCTGCCTCTTTCTCTCACACACATTTGCCATTTAAGTCACAGCTTAGTTCTGAATGGTTTCTTGATTTTAAACCGCTTGTTGAAAGATTCACTGACTTCTCACATAAGAGCCAATTTATTAATTTTTTCCAGAGCTTTTGACATATTTGAAAAAGCCACCTTCTCTCAATTTTAAATATCATTTTCACCAGGTAATCACTTCTCTATTAATTTAAGTGGAAAAATCCTCCTTGATGTTCTTTGTAAAAGTTTTTATATTCTTCCGTTGCCTTGCCCTAAGCATGCTGCATTCTGCGACATCCTTATTGATGTGTTCCTCGTTTTTATCCGTGGAACATAATAATCACCTTCATTTATTTTTTTTCCTGCTGGGCTACTGTTTTCTACTTCAAATACTTTCTCAAAATTCGTTTATTCATTACATGATGAATTTTCCTATGGCAACTTTATAATTGCTAAAGAAAAATAAATAACATAAGGGCCCATAAATTGGACCCAGATTCATTTTCTATTACATAAAAGTGAATGACAGTGGAAAAAACCTTGCCTTCATAAACACATGTGAAGAAACTGTTCTTTGAAAATAGTATTTTTAAACACTTTGATGAGTTTTGTCACTTTCTAAACATATAAAATTATTTTAAATATTTATAAGAAAATTACTTTCTTACCATGTCCTTGTTATATCTGCATCAAATTATGCCTACTTTCCTGAACATACTACTGGAAACTTCCTTACATTTCTCTAAAAAGCTCTTCTTAAAGCTCCATGCTCCCAGCTTTTTACTTATATATTCTGCTATGGATTATTTTTGTCTCCCCTAAATCCGTATGTTGAAATTCTACCCCCCATGTTGCAGGAAGTGACACCGGAGGGAGGAAACTGGACGCTCAGACAACTTTGTTAGAGGAAGGAGAATTTAATGCCGGCCGAGTGCATTGGGTTGCCACTACCAAGCACGAGCTCGCTTTGGTTAGATTTACTACAGTTTTTGTACCTCTACAGTGTCCATGCAAGAAGTGTATGATTCCTTTGTCTGAGGTTCTACTCCGTGCACTTCATGACAGGATGGGGAAGAGGAGCTTCGGGTGGGGGCCTGCAAGGAAGAGGAATTTTCAGACTACTGGTCTTATCTATTTACAGGTTGTCTGCCTTGTCGAACCTGCTGCCTTGGTGTTATCAGCACTGTTATAGGATACTCGAATGGAGAGACCGGACACCAAGGCTAGAAGCAGAAAGAAGCACTTATTGATGATGTAACCTGCTCAGCGGATTCTTATCCAAAGGCTGAGTCCCGATTGTAACATGACAAGCAGTTTTATAGTCTTGTTATTCCTACACAGCTACAGAGATAAGGAAGAACATTAGTTGGGTAACTGTGAATCAACACATGTGAGCTGGAGAGGTCTTGAGGTGGGGGAGGTAGCTGTGGGAAATCATCTTAGATGGAGAGTCCTGGAGGAGGGGGGAGGACAGTCAGGAATGAACTTTAACTGGCTGAGATGGTCATTTCTGCAAAACTTTTCCTTTGCATTTTTCAGATGTATCCTCTCCTCTCTTACCCAAGGTGATGGTATTAGGAGGAGGGTCCTCTGGGAGATGTTTAGGCCATGAAACCCCAGAGAGCTCTCTCCCCTACTCATGTCGCCTTTAAGGATACAATGAAAAGATATTTGTGTGCAACCCAGAAAGGGGCCCTCATCAGAAACTGATCGCGCTGGCATTCTGATCTGTGGAGCCTCTGGAACTATGAGAAATGAATTTCCGTTGTTTATAAGCCTCCCAGTTTATGGCACTTTGTTATAACAGTTCTGAGTAGGACGTATTCTTAAATTATACTTAAAATGCCAACTCCCCAAGAAGCCTTTCCAACTCCCACCCCCGCTCTCAATCCTGTCCTGAGACCCTACTGCCTTTTTTGTTTTTATGTTTCATAGTATTCCTCTCATGTTAAGCAAAAATAAAAACTTTATAAAAAACATGCCTATCTATAAAAGGAACCTAGATCTTGTTAAACAAAATTCAGCCTCTTTAGTCAGCTCATATTCTGCTAAACTTTTAGATTTCTCTCCTCCTTATCACTTTGCTGCCTATGCCTTTGCCTGGACCTATATTCTTCTTACAATGAGTTTGGTACAAATATTCACAGTACTGTTGATGAATATTTTTAACATTTCTTAGGTAGGAAACAAAAATCTACCTTTTCTGCTCAAAGCCCACTCTACCCAGAAAGCATCATTTCTGTCATACCTGCTATTTGGTGAGCATCACTGTCTCAGGGTAATTGGTGTTCCTGAGGTCATTTCTGCCCAGAACCTCTCCAAACAATCTGTACTAACAAATTACGATCATATTTTGAATAGTTATAGTAATATAGAATTATATTGCTTTCCTTACTACATTCCTTCATGTATTTTTCTCATGAAGTAGTTTTTCAAACAAATAATAAGGAGGATATGGATGCCAAATACAAGTTTGCTTTTAACAAGTGTATTTACACTTTGGGTGATAAATTTTATAAGAAGGCAATGAGTTCATTTGTCACCATGTGCTTCAGGTCAACTAGCAATAAGACTTCCTTACCATTTGTGATAAACAATGATTTTTTTTTTCAAATAAGTAGTTGAGAGATGATCATGGGATGGGGAGCATGGTGTAGGGAACGCAGTCAGCAGTGATGTATGTAAGGGCTGTGTGTAGAAGACAGAGTAATCGGAGGGATCATTTCACAAACTGTATAAATGTCTAACCAATGTACTGTATACTTGAATCTAATAATAATGTAAAATCATGTAAAAACTTTTCAGGAATGCTTATTGTAACAGAAGCAGAACATTACAAAATAATTTTTTTCTAAAAAATTTCATTAATTAGTTGCAGCTTTCAAAACCATTACAGAGGCCTCTATATTGCGGGAGAGGCCAGGGCAGCAGATGATAAACTATATTACAAGCTGTATATATGCCCAGAATCTTTGGCTCTTGAGATGAGGATTAAATCAGCACAGTGATGACTTTTCCTTGATTGACTAGCTGGCAATAATGAGTTATATGATAGAATTTAGAGCTTCTTTTCCTTTAACCTATATTTTATACTAAGTCATTTCCACTAAGGATTTCTTATATAATCTATTTAGATACACAGTTACATTCTAATAGGAAATAGGGTTCCTCCATAGAAAACACTCGTCTGAACTCTTAATTATCTCAACAGTTAAACTTCAAGGTGTTGAGCATATATTTTAGAGATTCTACACACTGACGAGAGCTATGAAGAACCATGATATTATTTAAGGTTAAATAGTGTGCTTAGTCAAGTTAATCCAGTTTTGAATTTTTAACTCAATAATATCAGTATCTAATGTTATAGAGTAAGTGCCTATCTTTAAAACAACATATGGAAGAGTCGATCCCTACTTTGGCTGCATTATGTATTTAAAATTATTAAACTTTAAAAAGCACTCTAAGGCTATTGGTTTTTCCAGGTCCTGCCCTCCTCATTCCATTCAGCAATATGCAGGATTTCACATGATTTAAAGCCATCTATGAGTGAAAGAGAAGAGAGGAATAGACTGACAGTCAATTAGCTAGTTTCAGGATGGAGACTACCCTTTAAGGAGACTCTTAGCTGTTTTCCTGAGCTGCTGGTGAAGAAAAGAAATGATCATCAATTCTCATTTACCCACTTCCTAATTTCCCTACCCTGGAATAGGATTTTTACTAAAATGTATCAGAATATATTTAATATTTATAAATGCCAATATAAGTAAGAGTCACAAGCAATAAATGCATACTTAGATATACTTAGAGAGAACCAATACGAGATACCACAGAAGATGAGTTAAATTTTTTGTTTTTGTTTCTTTAAGGCAGATATAAATTTTCTTTAATCATTCTTAACACACCAGTAAGGAATCTGGTAGAAAAAATGAAATCCTAGGGTTATTTCCCAAGAGTAAAGAAAATTCTACCAAAATAATAGGAAAGTCTGTTGTGGCAAATTTCTCTATAAAAAATTACATCCTGTTCCTTGTTGACACTATGAAGTAAAAACCAAATATCAAACTAAAGCTCACTACTGTTTACTTGTCAAACTCTTCTAAGATTATGTTAATAGAATTTTAAAGTGTAAATAAATATTCCAAACAAAAAGATGTGATCTTTCATTTCTGTATTTTATGTAATGACCATTATATAACATTTCTTCTCGGTATCCACTTATTTGTGATCTTTTTTTAATTGCATAACTTCCAACATAGTAAAATATAATGCAAATTGGTGATTACTAGCCTTTTTACATTTTTGCCTTTAACCAAAAATATGATGTAATTGCAAATCAGTTCTTTTTGGGGGATGAGTTAATCTACAGAACCAAATGGCAAAAACCTTGAAGACTTAATGACAATGCATTGTGGATATTCACATTGCATTTTAATGCTATCCATTCTCTTTTGCTGATACTTGTCCTACCTCTACTTTTAATTATATTTAGTACTCTCTTTCACAATCTGTGGCATGTGGTTTATAATGATAAGAGGACATGCTTACTTCAACAAAAAGAAACAAAGAAAAGATTAAAAAGAACGTGAACATTTCTGGAGGGCAAAAGGCAACGGAGGAGGCCTCCCTCTGGACATCATTCGGCATATTTCTATAATGGACCACTGATACAAATGCTGGGGGAACCACTATTTTTTCTTCATAAAGACATCTTATTTACATGGTTTTGCTCAAACATTTGACATAGACAAAAATTTTAAAAACACCACGTAAAATTTGATACTAGAAAAAGTTTGCCTAAATTACTATTTTTTTGCTCTATGATTTTCCTTTGATAATTTTTGGGATCAATTTAATTACCTGTATCCTTTTGTTCTTTCTCTTATTCCTAAAAATCAAGGTTGAAAGCAGGCCATGTAAGCATTCATGAGAACACAGGTACACAGTTAATATTTAGTAGGAGCTGTCATTTACTGCTGGCTTATGAGGCAGGCACTCACTGTTCTAAATGCTTTATGCACATTTGCACATTTTCACTTCATCTAGAACTGTAGGATACATAGGTACTTATCCTCATTTTACAATTGAAGAGACTGAACATTAGAAAAATTAAGAAATGTGCCCAGGGTTATATGCAATTAACTGGAAGTAGTAGGGGCAGTGTGAAGCTACAGTCTATTATAATAACCTCACTCTCCTTTTGCTAGAGTCAAGAGAAGAAACTCCTGCAGGAAAATTTGCATTGTTGAGGCTAATACTAAAAAATATCCTTAATTCTCAGAATAGTTATAGGCCATTGGTTATTTGAATTTACATAAATTAAAAATAATATTTGACAAAATTATTTGTTCAACAGTTCAGTCATACTACTTAATATTTTGTAATGTTTAATTATAATGTGGTAAGCTGCAAATAAGATTTTCACATTAAAATGGAGACACTGTTTCCTCTTTATTTTGACGAGTTATTTAGTATTATACTGCAATATCCGAAAGTTAAATTTATATATATATAGTGTTGCTAATGTATACTATAGTGTTTACATATTTATATATTAAAATAGTTATTATATATGTATATACATGTGAGTATATATATAATGTGTATACACAGTGATACATAGGAAATATAAAGTGTGCATAGATGTAAATATATTAGTATAAACTATGAGAAAAATGCATAAATTAGACAATTTTTAAAAGTTTAATGATTGCTTTGTTATTTATTTTATGTGATATCATTCATATGTTAATGTTATTTTGTCTAATAGATCATAATAAATATGTATTTTATAATATTTTAATCATTCCATACACAATGATCAACTTTCTATATCTTTAAAAAACATTGTGATACTGTATATAACACCATTGTACCTTAAGCAAAGATAATTTCTATAAGACTAATTTTAAACAAGAAATCATCCATCATCATAATGACTGGAAGTAGATGATCATGATTTTGTAACTTTTACAATTATAAAATTTTTATTTGGTCATTTGTTTTCAAGAGTATTTAAAATATTTATGTTGGAAAGTAGAAAAGAAGTGTTTAAATAGCAAATATTAGAAAGTCTATGATTAAAAAAACACCAGAATTATATAAAGTGAGTCACTGTATCCTTGGAAAAACAAATTGCCCATTTTTCAGTTTTTAGTCTGATTTTATTTCCTGGAGAATCTCCTTTTCCAAGATATTTTCTCTTATCTCAAAATAAAGTGTGCTATTTAGCGTATGTTCATCACAGATGAAATAATTTATGATACTGCAAATTTCTGCAGTTCTTCCAAATTATCCTGATTCAAATTTATATTGCCTTTGTAAGACAAATGTTCATTTAAAATATGTATATTAAACAACATGTTTATATTTATAAATAATTGCAATAAATATTTAATTACCAAACATCTCTATTTAAATTAGTATGAGGAATAAAGAAAAGGAGACAGAAAGAAGAAAAAATATTCTCTTAATTTGTATTAACTTAAGAGTGAGGGGTGTGTTCATTTTTCTGCCTTTGTAGAGTACTGCACATATCATTCTATTGTCTCTGTTCAGTTAATAGTTTGCCGAGCTTACAGATCAAAATTTAGAAGATCTAAATCATTACTTAAATAATATTGCCCTTATGGTATGTTTCAAACTTTACTTCTATAAATTTGTTTATATATAATTTGGTATTTGAGTATATATTAGAAATTTCTTCCAAAGAAATGTTAAATTAGCATTGCACATTAAATCAGTTTAAATTATTAGCTGCATTACTCATTATTTTAGTTTTAGTACTCAGCAAAAATAAATAAATATTAAGTATACATAATTTGACAAGTTAATTAAGTCTGGTGATTTTAAATATATATTACATGTAGTAAATGGCAAAACTGTGAATCATTTCCAAATTTCATAGCCTCTGAAACCAATGCTGTGTTTACTTGACTATATTGAATGTACTATTCTATAATATTATTCATTTTCTGCATTTTTTTATTCATCTCTCTGCCTCCACTTTTTCTGCATGCACATCACTATTTTCCTATTCAGTCTATTTTGTTACTCTCTCCTATTTTTTTCCCTGTATCACATTTACCCTTTCATCTTCCCCAATTCCTTTCACTACTTCTTAAATATAAAGCTAAATTTATTTTATAAAACAATTATTTATACAATTTATAAGATAATGATTATTTCTAAATTTTTGAAAACTGAATACCAGTACATAATTTGTTTTTTATAAACATATGGTTTATAACTTTGTGTGACTAATTCTTGACAGGCTGTGAAATAGATAAAATCGATTAAAGACATGAACAATTATCTAAAAAAGAGATTTCTGTACCCAAAGTCCTGTGGAGGATTCATTTTTATGTAACCAAGTTCCTACCATAAGATCTCACTTACCAGAGCTTACAGAAAGACAATCCAGGTAGTACAATCATTTCTAAATGGGCCTATCTATTCGAAGGTGGTTGTAAGTATTTAAATCCGAGTATTTCAACTCTTACATCTGGGTAGCAAGGGAATAACAATTATAATTCAAAAACAGACTAGAGCCAGAGTGGCTTAGTATGACATTTTCAATCTTTGTGAATCTCCACAAAGAGTTTTTTTTCTGAGATTTGTGGAACTACTTTAGACACAGATATCTATTTCAGTCTCCTTGAAAATTTCCATTCCTATGATTTCTCTTCTTGATTTTCCTGTGTATGTCTGTCTTCATTATTGTCTCAAATGCATCCTTGAACAAATTCTATTTCCCTTTACTTGAGACAGTAAGATTATCTTTTTGCAATCAAATAAAGCCTAAAATAATTTGGATTATATATTTGTTATGGAATTATTTTTCATATCAATTGCTGCCCAAGGAAATACATCCTGCTTTCAATCTTGGCCAACATTTTAGAGATCATTTTGTTCTGCCTAGAATATTTCTCACTGAACACACTTTGGAAAAAGCTAATGGTACCTAAGCTACAAAGTAGGGCCCATTACCACATCTCTGTGAATCTGATATACTACTACTGAGAACAGCTCATAGGACTATCATTTATAGATTAGCAAACAAATATTAGTCATATATAGTAGTGGACTGATGAAACAACTTATGTTCTAATAATAAGTCCTAATTCTTATGTAATTCCTTGCTCTCCATGCTTTACATATCAACTCACTTAATCTCTAAACGATCCCTTTATACATATAAGGAAACTAAGGCAAAGAGAGATTAAGCGACTTGTCAGAGGACTAGCCAAAGAAAGTACTGCAATTGGTATTCTACTCTAAGCAGCAGAGCTTAGAGTCTAATGAAAAGTACATATGACTATAAATTCAGAGATGATTTAAATGAAAAATTGAAGTATAATAAGTTATATATTTCTATTAAATTAATTAACGATTCAGTAAAAATTTTTGACATTTGGCTGATTATTTGTAGAAAAGTATATGAGGAAGAAATTGTGTGCATGCTCCATAGTTGAAATTGGCCCTAGTTCAAACTGCTTTACACCAAATGTCTCAGATCAGAGTAATTAACAGTTCTTAACAGGAATTACTATCATATATGACATGAATGGTTGTTACAGGATTTGTTCTGTTTAGCACAATAATACACACACCTGCACACACACACACACACATGTACATACACACACCATATATATGTTCATGCATATAAATGTATATGCCTATTATTTTACTGTTGGATTGATATGTACATATCCATAAACACGTTATGTCTTTTACATTTAAAGATGTTTTGGAAATATTTTATATCCCAAAACCTATTGTAATCTCTAAAGAGGAATACTGTGTTTTTCTCCAAAAAGAGAAAAAACAGAAAAATCAAGATAGTAGGCTACAAGTAAAATGGCAATTTTTATTTGATATTTTATATTTAAAGGGATTAGGAGCAGGGGAAATTCTAAGTAAAAAAACCTTTTCTTCTTCAAAAACGTTTGTGTACTTCATAAGCTGAAACTTCCTGAGGACAGATGAACACCTGCTAGGATTTAATGGTTCATTCTTAGACACTTTTCCTTTTAGTTGCAAATTTCTGCTGTTCATTTCAAGTACGGTTTTAAACTCTGTGTTTTTTTTCTTTTAAATGAAAACTCTTTCTACTCTTTTTGATATGCTGATATCTTGTGATAGCATACCTTTTATTCAAACTATAGTTTGAATAAAACTAGTCTCCTTTGCCTATATTTTTATTCTCCCAAAGGCATTTCCTTGAAATGTAATGCATGACCTTAATACATGCCTTTTTTTTTTGTAAACCCATGAAATTTAAAATCTTTTGTACCTATGATCTCATCTGATTCTTTCCCACTTTCAAGTAATTACTGTATGGTTATGAAATATACATTTAGAATAATTTCTTTTTGTTGAATTCTCTAGTTTAGACAATGTAATTGACCTCTCAGCAACCAGAAAATCTTTTTGGTTTATTTTTAGCAATATTTGTCACCACCAGCTGTCGAGGTAGTTAAAATGCCCCTGGAGAACACTGTTAAACAGTGATAGCGAGTGTTGAATTTCAAGTGCAAAATTTCACAGCATTGGAACCTGTGCTGTGTGCATAGCGGTTCCACCTCTAAGCATGGATCAATATTATTCTTGTTCTGTCTTAACTTAAATAGAAACAGTGTTAGCAAACTATGATCAAAATCACATATAATCTCTTTTATTAAATAAAATTATGACAAATATTCCTAGGTAATAGTAGATAAACAATAGAGATTTTATAGATAACACTGATAGTTTTACATGACTTTCAGAAAATTTTCCTCTAAAAAATTGGAAAATAATTGAAAGCAGGGATAAGTTAGGTCAACATGCAATACGGGCAGTTTGTATTTAAAATTAAATACTAAAGTAAAAATGATAAAGTAATTATAGTTTTTAAGTAATCTGAAAGACAATTTTGATCTTTTTAAAATTAATTAAATGTCTTTGTTTAGTCACATAAGACTAAATACCGCCATAAGTAAATTTTAGAAAATAGAGTTTTAAAGCATTTTCTATAATTGGTTTATAGTTGGTAAATTTCATAAAAGAATTACAAAGGTGAAAAACATGTATAGTTTTCATCTGCTTTTCTTCATCCACTAAAATTAATTGAGCATAAATTGTTAACAGTTGGACTTTGAAGTGGGATGAAACGAAGGCACAGGTATATATTTTAATGAACAATGATGTGTGAAACGAATCATAACCTTGTCAACAAGATAATCGTGAATTATAGTCTATTCATGGATGAAAGGCTGTGAGACAAGTGCATGGAGTAGTCTGTAAAAGACTATGCCAGTTGAGGTTCATATTTGAAAAAGTGAAAATTAAAGGAGCCAAAGGAAGCTTATAGCTTTCAGGACAACCCATGTAATAAACACACTCAAGTCCTGTTCTGAAAATCGATAAATAGAACATTTTATCGATTTTCTATTGCTGCTGTAACAAATTTACCATAAACAGTAGCTTAAGGTAACATAAACTTATTATTGTACAGTTCTGTAGGTCAGAAATCAGACATAGGTCTCACTTGACTAAAATCAAGATGTGCCCATGGCTATGTTCCTTTCTGGAGGTTCTGAGGAAAATTCATTTTCTCCTTATTTGGATTGTTGACAAAATTCAGTTTCTTGAGGGTGTAGGTCTGAAATCAGCTTTCCCAGTGCTGGCTGCCAGCTGAAGACTGCTCCCAGCTTCTAGAGGCTGCCTTTGTTCCTTGGGTCATGGTTCCCTTCCTTTATCTTCAAAGCCAGTAACAATAGGTTGAGTCACTCTCATGCATCAAAACTTTCCTTCTTTTCTCTTATCTCTCTAAGCCAGGAAAGGCTCTCTACTTATAAAGGCTCATGTAATTAGATTGCACCATCCAGGATTTCAAGGTCCCTCCCCTTAACCATACATACAAAGTCTCTTATGCCGAATATGGGGACATATTCACAGGTTTCGAGGATTAGAGTATGGACATCTATTGGCTTTGGGCAGGGGGTATTACTCTGCCTACTATGACCGATTACTTTATCCAGTATATTGGTAAACTAGGACTGCCAAAGCAAAATACCACAGATCAAAGGGCTTAAACGATAGAAATTTATTTTTCTCACAGCTCAAAGGGCTACAAATCCAAGATCAAGGTGTCAGAATATTTGGTTTCTTCTAAGACTGCTTTCTTTGGCTTGCTGTGTGCTCATATGGTCTTTTTTCTGTGTATGCACATGCCTGGTATCTTTTTTTGTATGTCCAAATGTTCTTTTCTTAGAAGGACACCAATCAGATTGAGTTATGGCCCACAGTAAAGAACTCATTCTAATTTAATCATCTCTTTAAGGACTCTATCTCCAAACACAGTCACATTCTGAGGTACTGGGTATTAGGGCTTCAACTTATGACTTTGAAGGAGACACAATTCAGTCCATTATGAACAGTGATTTTAGGATTTGGCAAGCTAGAAGGCAGTTTAAAAAGTTACTTCTTCAAAGTGCAATTAAGGAAACGAATGATAAGATAAACCAAGTGGTTCAAGGTTACCCAGGCAGCCTATTATATGTCAAGAACTCCAATTCAGTATACAACATTTACAGTGCAGACTTATTTTTCTAATCTGCTATGTTACCCCTTGACACAGTCGTATAATTTTAATACATATATTGCCAAATTTCAATAGCAGGGCTTAATTTTATAAAACAAGAACTTTAAAAAGAAAAAAAGAAACCAGTAATCTATTACTATATACTGTGGCTTCTGAATATGTAACACTTTTTAAAAAATTTATGTATATTCACAGGCTTAAATTTCTGACTGATCTGTTCTCCTGAGGTGTTATATATCTTTATCTATCTGTCTATCTATCTATCTATCTATCATCTATCATCTATATCTATCAATCTATTTATCTGTATTATAGAGCCTGACATATAATCATGAAATGACTCTGGTTCTGACTTTAAATAATACACACTGAATTGACAAGGAAACTGAAAATTCCAGTTCACTGTGGTTGTATGCTATGATTTGGGGTGGCCGGGGCTTCATACAGGAAAGGTACACAGAGTAGAAAATAGCGCAGTTGAGGAATACAGTGGGACAACTTATCAGAGGAGGTAACACTAAGTTTTTCCGGTGAAGGAAAGGAGGTGAGTGGAGCTTGAGAATGAAGAGAGTGCTGGGAATTCAGCAACTGCAAAAAGCATAAGAGAGAAAAAGAGAACTGCCAATTTAAAGAATTACATTTAAGTAGTTGTTCTGCCCCAAATCCAGAGTACTAAGAGCGGAATAGAAAGGTAGAGAGGGGGCAGTGGTTGGGAGATGAGTGTTTAGTAGATAGGTATGGAACTAGATATATAAACAAAGTCATCAGGATGAAAGGCGCAGCATGCTCTCAAAAAAACCTTAGGATGTCATCTTGAAAGCAAATGGGAGTTCCTGAAGAGCTGTAAATAGATAAACAAAATAATCGCATTTACATTAAATCAAAACAAGTCCAGTTGGTGGGTGAAGGAAAAATATGAGTGGAATCTGAGAGTATGAAACAAATTAAAAGCTGAAGGAATAATACAAAGTAATTAACATTAATTGTCATATCAGCTATTTTGGTGGATGCTTAAATTATGCACCTCCTTTAGACTTAACTTTTTGAGAAGGTTTTCTTTATAGCTTTATTTTACTAAGGAGGAAACCCAAATACAGTGATTTAAATAAATTTCCTCCCAAAAAATATCTAAGTGAAGTGAAAGAGGTATAATTTGAGCTCTGGAGATCTGACTTCAGAGCTCATGTTCTTAAATACTATACACTCACACCTTTAACGGAGGTAAGACATTGAAATTAAGAAAAGTTCAAAGGACTCAAGACACAAAATGGACAAAACCTGTTAATAAATTGAATTTGGAAAATGAAGGAGAAAAAAAAACAAGTAAGGCATTTTTTTTTTTTTTTGCCTCAGGAAACCCATCTTTATAGAAAATTTCAATGAAATTTGTGTATGCCTAAATTGCAAATATTTTCATATTTACTTTTAATTTGATGGTTAAGGTTCTCATTTCTATGTCTGACTTCAAATTCTTCATGGATAAGTATTAAGTTTTATGTTTTCTTTGTAAACTCCAAACCTAGCTTATAGCACAGTTCTTTCTATACAGTAGATATACAATATTTTTATCAATGGGATATTATTCTGAAATCTTTGATTTCAAGGATCAAAACCACCACTATTATTTACAAATTAATAAAATTTAGTAATTCTATTAATCAAATTTGGGAAAAAAATTTTGCATTGTTTCTGGGAAAATGTATTCCAAGTTCTAAACAAACAAACAAACCTACAAGTTTGCTTTTTCTTAACCTCTGCATTTACTGGCTATGAGCTGCAATTAAATTTACTGTGGACTGTTTTTTTCTACGTAATGTGAACAATGATACTATGAGTGAAATAAAACAATCCTGCTAACCAGTAACGCCTCCATAAATCAGGATAAAAATAAATTTCGCCACAAAAAGAATTACATTTTTTTTCCTGAAAAAAGGAAGTAAATGAGTGCTAAAAAAGATTATGTCTAAACCTACCATAATGAGAAGACACATGCATTACTCTCTGATAAAGATATTTTTATTTTATAAAGAAATGAGACCTTAAGAAAAATCTTCTGTTTACTTATTGTAAAAAGATCAACCAACAAATATTCAAAAATAAAAAATTAATTTGACATTTGCCAAAATGTAAATAGATGCTCTTAAATCACCTTACCTAACCAACAAACTTACTTTGACACTTAAGAAAACATTTTGTAGGTAATTTTTCTAGAAATATCCATCAGGGCATACTTCTAGTTGAAAGCAGATTTTCTACAATCATCTTGCTCCTGTATGGACATAATGGCCAATTTATAACACCTGTTCTTAAATATTTTTAGTTCCAGATGGTCTGTTCTAAATTTTATGGGGCTGAACTTTGAATCTAAAATTGCACATATCTCAGTACTTAACTAAAATCAAAACTCCTTTTTTGAGGGAAAAAATAATATATGCTGCCTAACCACATACGCTCTAGTATCCTATGTCCTTGTAAAAATGAACTAATCAATCTGAAGAAAAATTCAGGTCAAAGTCCTAAATGTATAGAACAGCATATCAATACTACTACCTACATATATATTCCATAAAACACAGGAGTTACGCTTTACTTACCAAGAGAGAATATGGACATATTAAGCTCTAGGGACGCTATGATTTAGCTGTGAGCTTGTGTTTTCCAATGCTTGCTTGACATATTTCATATCTTAAAGAAACTCTAAGCCCTTGACATTCTAGTCTTTGACTAAGCTGGATTATTAGACAGCAGTTTATATATCTTCTTTATGTTAGTCTCTGTAGACATACACTCATGGAATGATAGTTAATGTCATAATCTTAGCTTTTAAAGAGACATAAGAAACTAAAATTTGCCAAATTTTGTCATATATGACCAAAAATAGCTTTTATAAATACCAAGTTGATAAAATTCTTCCAGAAATCACTTCTGGTTAAAAAGGCCTGGCTTTCCTAATGTAATTGATTACTCTAATCAGACAATTCAGACTGATATACAGTTAACCTTAAGCTAACTTTAATAACCTTATACTACATAATTTTCCAATACTTTTTTTAATTAGTTTTTTCCAATATATCTATTTAATTAGTTTTTTTTTTGCCCCCCAAAATATATGTTTGAATTTGTGATGGTTAATTTAATGTGGCTGGGATAGGGGATGCCCAGATATCTTGTAAAATATTTCTGGGTGTGCCTGTGAGAGTGTTACTGAAGGAGATTAGCATTTGATTCAGTAGACTGAGTAAATTTGAGATTCACTTTCCTCAGTGTTGGCAAGCATTGGCTAAGCCATTGAGTGCCAGAGCAGAAAAAAAAAAGTGAAAGAAACGTGAATTTAATTCTTTCTACTTGAGCTGGAATGTCATTCTTTTCCTACCCTCAGATACTGGCTCCCTCGATTCTTAGGCCTTCAGACTCCAGAACTTAGAGCAGTGCCCCCCAACTCCCCGCTCTGATCCCCCTTCAAGTTCTCAGGCCTTGGGCCTCAGACTGAATTATATTACCAGCTTTTCTGTCTCTCCAGCTTGCAGACTGCAGATTGTGGCATTTCTTAGTTTCTATAACTATATGAGTCAATTCCTTTATGGATGTTATAACAGGCATAGAGACATTAAGTAACTTGTCTGACATTACTAGTACATTTCAGATCTTATCATGAGTATAAATCATGCAAATATCAGAAGTTATATGGCTATTGTACCTCTAAAATGTTGGAAGTTAAGGATGAGATTGAATGATTAAAGATTCAAAAGTCTTAAACAACACCCTGCCAGTCACTCTATTATTCAATCTGAGGACACTCTGGGTTCAAGAATTGGTTTCAGAGAACTCGAATATCACTTTAAAAGAACTCAATGCACTCATAAAAAACTCAGTAAAGTGAGGTTTAGGTTTAAAGCATAAGTGGGGTCCCCCGATGTGAATTTAAATCATAAGGTCTGAATTCATTGGCACAGAGAGAGAGAATGAAAGAGAGAATTAAAAAAAATAAATTAAAAGTAAATAATAACAATTGCATACCACAAGAGAGAAATAAATAATGTATGGGTTTGAGTTTTTTAATATATGGTTAATGCCCTGATCTCTAATTAATTGTATCAGTAACTTCTCTTCCCTTGAGGGATAATAGAAGAAGAGATGGCTAGAATGATGAATAGAATAAGAATCAGAAATCTTCTCTCTCCTTATATTAAACAAATATGAATTTGATTCTTAGTTACCTACCAATAGTGTGATCCTTTGACAAATTACTTGATTTAACTATTTCATTAATTACACATGAATCTAAGATGATAACAAAGACTTTACTTTAGAAATTAATGAGTGTGTAACTGTAGCACTTAGCCTATACTAATTGGTTAATAAATGTTAATTACCTTTTCTTCACTGTTTTGGACTTCAAGAAGCCCTCAGTCAGAGGGTAAAGTTATCATCTACCAGTATGTCTAATAGTGTCTTAAAATTTTCCATTTCCAAAGAGGAAAGATACTGTAAAATTAGGTATTAAATAAAGTTCATGAAAAAACAAAATATAACATTAAACCATTATTCAACTAAGTTCTTATGTAAATAGCTTCTGTGTCAAAAACATTTTCTTGTAAAAGCATAGATCATTATTTAGTACATTCCACTGCATTTAGCATTGATTTCAACCAGGACAGCATGTAGAAGGGCATCATACTTGTTGATATCTTAAAATTATTATTAATTTTTTAACAAAAGGGTCTGCATTTCTATTTTCACAAATTATATAGCTGGTTCCACTCCCACCTATCAAAATAGAGATTGCTGGTACTCTCCTCCTTACTCTTTCAGCATTAATATCAAATTCATCAAAATCTAAATAATTCTATTTGTTACACATAGAAATTGAGAATCTCAGAAAATCACCTTATTAGTGTTCATTAACATTAAATACATTTGATAATTTTTTTTTTTAACTACTCTGCATCCCTAAAGCAAGAAGACATCTCCAAAAATCTAGGCTTGGTTTTTGAAAAATTTTACCCGTAGCCGTAGCAGGACTCACATTCTAAGTATTTCCACTTTGCCATATGCTTCCTCAAACACCTCCACATCAGTTATGTTGTAAAGTCTGTATGTAAAGAAAGGGAAATTGAGCAATTCTCTCCATTGTTTTCCTCTGTGTGTATGTATGCATGTGTTTGTGTGTAGGATTTCTTTATAATAGTGTTTTAGTGTTTCATTGAAAAATTTTTGGGACATGTTTTCTAATTTCCATTCTGCAAAAAGGCACAATACATTTTACTACTCTTAATAAAGAGAATAAAAGGAGACAAAGAAGCTTTGCATTGCTCTCATTTCAGAGATTCCCAAATATGAGATTAAAAAAATCCATGCGATGAACTCATTTGTACAGGATCACAGACTCTAAAAGCTAAAGGTACCCTAGATTAGTCAGTGCCTTTCTACCCAGTGAAAGACTCACTTCAGCAATGCCATAGGCAATTAAAAAAATGTTTTCCCTATGCTAAACTCTAAATCTCTGTGACTGTAATTACTAATTCGTACTTATTCATCCATTCACCCTTTTTCACCCAGCCCTCTTAACCTCCTCCCCTCTGGCAATCACCAGTTTGTTCTCTGTACCTGTGAGTCTGTTTTTGTTTAATTTGTTCATTTATTTTATTCCTTAGATTCTGCATATAAGTGAAATCATATGGGATTTATCTTTGACTTATTTCACTCATTGACTTTTTTTTTTAAAGTTCAGTTTTATTTCTAAGAAGTAATCTGCTATAAAATAAAACTTTCAAAAAGCTCTATAAGTAATTGGGTGATCTAATATAACACGTGCAAAGGTGGAGAGGCACAAGTGCTATGGGAATCTATAGGAGAAACATTTGGAGAATTAGGAGATGCTGGGCTCCCAATTGAAGTTGCACTTAGAATGAGAAGCGATAAAAATTATGAGTTATATACACAGTCCCTGACTCATGATGGTTTGACTTATGGTTTTTCAATTATGCGATGATGTGAAAGCAATACACATTCAGTAGATGCTATACTTTTAAGTTTTGAATTTTGATCTAGCAATAGCAGTACATACTCCTTCATAATGCTGGGCGATGACAGCAAGTTGCAGCCCCCAGTCAACCACGTGATCATTGAGGGTTAACCAACTGATACTCTAGTGTACTGTGTTGTTCGCATTTTTTCATTTTAGTTCAACGCTTTAAACATTCTTTAAGCCCAGTGTGTTTTCAGTTGTGTATATTAATGATGAATAGCCATATAATCATTCTTTCTTCACTTTCGGTACAGTATTCAATAAATTATGTGAGATATTTAACATTTTATTATAAAATAGGCTTTGTGTTAGTTGATTTTGCTCACTGTAGGATAATGTAAGTGTTCTGAGCATGTTTAAGGTAGGGTAGGCTGAGCCTTAATGGTCAGTAGGTGAGGTGTATTAAATGTATTTTTAACTTACGATATTTTCAACTTAACAATAGGTTTATCAGGAAGTAACCCTATTGTAAATCGAGAGCATCTGTATAAATTAAGGAAAGCATTAAATGCTCAAAACGAAAGCTAAAAAGGTGTATTTGAGAAAGTGACAGGAATTTAATATGCCTTGAGAGTGGAGTGTGGAATATAAGGAGTTAGCTGAAGAAAGAAAGCAAAAGTAGAGTAAGAATATAATCACTAGGAAGATTCACTGTAGGCTATTAAATTATTTAAGCTTTTTCCTAAAAATGATAACACTGGAAGGGTTTTAAGTAAAGCATTAAAAATTTTATACTTCAGAAATTCTACTATGGCTTCAGTATAGAAAATGGATCAAAAGGAACAAATGTTAAAATTCAGAAACTAATTAAAAAGTATTATGGAAATTCAGATAATAAGTGATTATGGTTTAAAGTAGTATAATAGCATTGGAGATGGAGAAACAGGAAGAGGTTCTTCATGAAAAAGTTCATTATGAGCCAATGTTAATAAAAATTCATTGAATTTTGAAATTTACTGCACATTAGATAAAATAGTTTTTTATGTTAAATGCAAAGTCTATCTGGCTAAGGTGGTTGTCTAGTATTTAAGTATTTTTTTGTTGTTGTCTGGCCCCAAGATTTAATCTGCACTTTGGAAAAGACAGAAAATAAAAATTTTCTTTTATATTTTTAAATTTGATATCTTTAGACAATAAAAAAATGCCAGTAAAGAAAAACAAATGATTAAACATTTGTTTAATTACACATCAAATAAGAGAGAGGTGATAGGACAAGGTACAGATAGATTAGGTAGAAATTTCAAATCTGTTTCCTTTATTTTCTCAGAGAATCCCACATCTCAAGATTAGGAAGGGCTTTAAAGCACATCCTTTTTACTTATATACTTGATAAAAGAATTCCTTTTAAAGAATCCTTTATGAAGGTTACATAATCTGGTACTTCTCCAATTTCGATATGTATACAAACCACCTCAGTTCTTTTTAAAATGCAGATTCAAATCCCATAGGTTTGGAGAGGAGATTTAAAATAAGTTTTGATGTAACAGTTTGCATTTTTGTCATTTTAATAGTTTTGCAGTTATTGCTTGTGAACTACCAAGGTTCTAATTTATACTTGAAAACAACTCCTATATACCAAGTTCATTGCTAATACTGACATATGGCAATATAAGTGAGTACTGTCATGAGGAGAATTTAGGAGAAATAAAGACTTGTCTTCATATTTTATTATACAGTTTTACTTATTTCCTAATCAGAGAGCCCATTTTAACTCAATTTTTTCCCTGCCAAATAAAGGGTAGATTGTATCCTTTCCTTCTGTAAAACTCATTGAATTAACTTGGGATAACTGATTAATCTATATAACTCTTAATATCTCCCAGTGAATTAACTGACCAAAATAAGCACCATTTAATTAAGTTTGAAGGTGATAATGCAACACGCCTATGTCTAACATCAAATTCCTTAACTTTTAAAAAAATATATTTTGCAATTAATAGAAATACAGATGGTTTATAATAATATAACTTCACAGTCAGAAGAACTGCTCTTATTAAACAAAATCAGAAAATTAAAATGAAGATCAAACCACAGTGTATGATTTTTATAAATGACTCACAGACTCGTTAATGAATTTGAGTACTTTAATGTTTAATATAACTTTCATTTAAGAAGCTTCAATGGCTTTCACTTATTTTATGTCGAGTGTTCTTTTGACATATAAGAAAAAAAACACAAGACAAATATTCTCTAAACTTGTTTCTGGCCATAATTTTAAAAGAAAATAAATATTTGATTTAGCAATAATATGTGAATTATTACCAGTGGTGAGGTCATGAATCTAAATGAGCTGGAATAGTTCCACATGATATAAAGCCATTTAAGAAGAGTGAGAAAATTACTGGCTTGTCATACGAGAAATATTCATGTAATTTGGTGTATTTGTTTTATACTTGGATTATACTAAGTGATCATTTGTAAACTTAATAAAACATTTCTCTCTTTTTATTTCTTAAGCTTCCTATTTAGCTATGCAATGAAATCAGAGATCCATGAATGAATATAATATTGTTTTTCTATTTTGTTCATTAGCAATGAGGATTCTGTTTTTCTGTTGTTATTATGAAATTATTGGTTTGGTACAAATACAAGCCAGGAAGGAAAAAGTTTCTTCCTATTCTTCTAGGTTCTTGGGCTGTTCTAATAACTAAATTGATATCAGGTAGATTAACACAAGAAAAAAAAATTAACTTTGTAAGAATGGAGCTCCAGCAGACTATGAGGCCCACAGGCAGTCAAGCAATTGAGGCTTAAATGATATGCCTTCCTGATCGAAGAGATTTGTCACTTCGAAGTGGAGAAGGCAATTTCCAAGGAGATGTGAAGACAAATGTTTGTTAAACAAATGTGTGCCATGGCATGCAAAGAAGTCTTTGTGACATAAAAATAAGCTATCTTTTGTAATAACTCTCTTCCTGGTATAAGTTCCCTGTCTAAATTATTTTAGGCAGTTAAAGGAGGAGGTAAAGTAAAAACTACCCGAGTCTTCTGTTTCTTAAAAATAAGCAGCCTAAAATCATCCTCATGCCAAAGAGACACATTTTGGAATGGAAAAATTTTGCTCCCCTACATACATAATGACTATAGTAAGCCAGAAAGCGACAATATAGATTTCTCATCTAGTGGAACGTTTGAATTTAGACAAAATTGTTTTAAAGAAAAAAGTAAAAACAAAACAATAGAAAAAGTAGCAAAGTTTTTTTTCCTTGCTTTTGGGTTTCTAAGACTTTTCTAAAACTTCCTGTTGTCATTAAACCCTTATTATCAAAAAATATATTTTAGTTGACATTGAATTTTCAAGTAATCAAATTAATATTAATTTAGTAAGCAGAGGACTATCGCCTCATATGAAATAGCTAAATTCATTTACACAACTAAAATCCATCTAAAAGTCAACATTTTCTTTCACCATATTTCTTATACAAACCTCCAGTGGTAATAAATTAATCTTTTATGAAATGACTATATTTTTTTTCTAATCTGATGGCTGTATGGGCTAATGCATAGAATTATTATGTTAAGGAGGAGAATCACTGTCTTTCCGTAGTTTACAAACCTCTCACATAGGCCTTGAACCAAGGGGTATATTGATCCAGACAGTCTTCTATTTAAAAATCAATCAATCAATAAATTAGGTGCTGCCATGGCAGCACATATAGTAAAATATGAATGACAGAAGATTAGCATGGCCCTTGGGCAAAAATGACATTCAAGTTTGTGAAGCATTCATATTGTTATTCTCCAATAAAAGTTAAAGTAACTGTGTTTTTTTTAAAAAAAATTGAATTGAATCATGCCTCATTAGGTTGAAACAAATGAGATATAAATAAAATAAAAATAATGAAAGTGAAAGCTCACAAAAACAAGTAACATAATTCTAAGAAAATGTTTTTTGGTATGCAGCCAAATGTTAATTTTTAACTGATGTGTTTTTACATTTCTTTAACTTTAGAACTCATTTTATTAAAAAAAAAAGTACCTTTAAAAAAAAGAAAGCACTTTCATAAATTCACAAAATTATCATACTATCCATACAATCCATACTATCTACTTTTCATTGTCCAGTTCATGATAGAACTGTTTAATTCTGAGTTTCATTTATCTGGGTAGACTTGATGCTTATATTGATATCTGATATAATTATAGCATTATTAACACTTTGCTTCAAATAAAAGCAAATCCAGACTTAGATAAGAAGAAACTATTCAAAAAGACTAACACAATAGGGAGAAATCTCCTCAGAACTCAGGAATCTAAAAATGTCTCAAAAATCAAACAGAAAAAGGCTGTTCTTTTATAGACAGAGGTAAGCAGAGCTTAGCAGATATTTATAAGGGGAAGTTGGACAAGCAAGGGGGAGTTGGACAAGCAAGGGGGAGTGAATAAATAACACGGCACTAGCCATCAGAAAAGAAATGTTTCTGTTTGATCAGCTGATTTTGGATAAACTGATGAAGGGGTTATATTCTGCATCTTCATCCCTGCCCAAGGATGGGATCAGGCTAAAGTTCAGGGGCCTGTTGGGAAGAAAGAAATCCACATACAGTACAGTCAAGACACAGTTAAGGGTAATAAATTGTGACTACTTGAACAGGAGCTGTAATTTTAGTGTGTGTGTGTGTGTGTGTGTGTGTGTGTGTGTGTGTGTGTGTGTGACATTAACTGATGAACCAGTATTTCACTTTGTTTGCTAAAAGTTAATTCAATGGATCAGTATGTAGTTGTAGTTTCACAGAAAGTTATTTGATTTTGTCCTCCTTCCTAGCTCCTGAAAATGGAGTCCTTAAAATCTTCAGCATTTCCTGAGTGATAGAGTGGTACTCTTTTGTTTGAATGAGGCAACTCTTGGTGAGCGAGCCTCTACATAGCTTCGGGATAAGGAATGGGTGCCAGCAAGATCACATCTCAATAGAAGCTTAAAATTTTTAGCCCCACCCCCAAATTTTGAAGAGCAGGGAGAAGCTAGTGATCAAGTTAATCACCAATAGCTGATAAAAAAAATCGGCATAGAAAAACCCTAAATGATGGGGCTGAGAGCTTTCCTGTTCATGAATACATGGCGTTGCTGAGGATGGCGAACCTGCAGAATGCATGGGAGCTCCATTACCCCACCTCTTCATATTTTCCCCCGTACATTTAATTTTGGCTATTCCTAAATTGTATCCTTTATAATAAACAAGAAAATGTAAGTAAAGCATTTTTCTGACTTTTGTGAGCTATTTAGCAAATTATTAAACCTGAGAAGGATGGGGGTCTTGGGAACCATTGATTTAAAGTTAGTCGGTCACAGAAGTATGGGAGGCCCAGGACTTGTGGCTGGTATCTGAAACTGGGCCAGTCTTGTGGAACCGAGCCCCTTAACTTGTGAGATCTGATGCTAACTCCAAGTAGAGAGAGCCAGCAATGAGTTGAATTGTGGAATACTGGATAAGTGGTGTTGGAAGAGATAACACATATCTGGTGTTAGAAAGAAAGGAACCCTTTCGTTTGGTGTCAAATGTATGGAATTTACTAAAGAACCATGACTCACAAAAACATGCAATCTGTGAAGAGAAACTTGTTAAGAGAGACCAAAGGGTGGGGGATGATGAATCTCTTATCCCTGGATGGCATGAAATTTCAGCTGCATTGTGATCTGTCGCTAAAGGTAAAAGTTAGCACAGATGGAATTTAGAAATGGTGGTAGATCTGACATCTGCAGAACTTGACTCATTGGAAACCCAAGGAAATGCAAAATAATAAAAAGCATGTCAAACATATAATCCCTGGGTTACTATTATCTATAATAGCTAATGTGAAAGAAAATGCTGAGTTGGACCTTGATACCAGACCAAGCTCAGATTTTAGTCAATCTGAGTTTCAGCCACTAATTTCAAAGATACTTCAAAAGAAAAAAATATGCCAGGACTACAGAAAGAAACTCAAAAACTTCTGGTCACCAAGAAGGTAGTCAGTGTTGGAGAAAGGCAAAAACAAGAAATAACTGAAACCAGGGGGTATGTATGGTGTGAAGGAGATCTCTTTTGTGGGTCAGTAATATCAGCTTCCTGAAGAATCCTCAATAAAATGGATTACAATGGTGACTAATTTAGGGGCAGTATCTTTATGCTCAGCATGGAAGAGCATGTTTGGGTTGGTACAGGACCCACAGCTCCCTCTGGAACAATCACAGATGGCTATACGTAATCCAGAGTAGATTATTCCTGAAGAAAGAACCAGTTTGATGCACTAAATAAAAACTACTGTAGGCACTGCTTACTTTGAGAAAGCGGCTGTCTCTTTTTCCTTCTACATGCTGAGTGGAAGACCCCAGATGAAGCAGCTGATATGTTTCATATGCAAGCCATGTAGGGTTGGCTTTATGATAATTTGGTTATTCACTCATTGAATATACCTATTACCCATGTTTTGGTGAATTTTATTATTAATATGACTGATTTTGCAAGGGCATCCCATGTAACCTTACTTCTATAAAATCAAGCAACAGTTCAGAAGTCTTATCTAATTCGCTGTTTGTTTCCCATCATGAGTCTCAAAGAAGCTGAAGAAACATAGATTAATTAACAAGAGAATAGGAAGAGACAAAGGGAAGAGTCAAGGAACTTGTCCTAGCAGTATGAAAATCTTTAGCTAGTTATTCATAATGGGATGAATAAAATGGACATTGATGATGTTGAATCAGAAGTCAAAATACATCACTATTGAAGGTAAGGTGGAAAGCAACTGCCAGCTTCCTAAGGTTGAAAGGCCCTAAACAAGTTCACTCTATTTGCCACTATTTGGAGTAATTCAAAAAATGAAAAGACAAACATTTTAATGAGAAATTGGGCCTGGAAACTCTTGATGCCATAATTAGACAGATTAATCAAGATAAATATTGACCCTGACCCCTCAGCTCAAAATCCTGCTGGAGACTCAAAGCTTGTTGTACTTGAGTGGATATGGTCAGAGGGTGGAAAAGTTTTGGGGATTTCCTGAATGTACTATGGCATCAAAATCCACTAGCAAAGCTCTACCATAGGCTTCAATTAGATTTAGAGAATATGGAAATGGTCAAGTGGACAGAATTAAAGTGGAAGTTTTAATGAAAATTATAATGTTTAGACGGACTATATGTGTCTCCATCAAATAAATGTTTTATGAGAATGATATAATATCTATGGATATTGTCTGATGAGGGGATACCTAGTATTATAAAACCAAAACCTTTTGATGAAGTTCCAATGGAGACTACAGCTAGCAATGTAAGAGTTAACATAATTAAGGTGAAAATTTGGAGGATAATTGGTATGTTTAAACAAGCTATAGCTGAAGTGGTTGCATATCTTTTGCATGTGTGTATATTATTATGATGGACACTGTATCTGGCTGGGGACATTTCCCCTACTTAGTATTGTAAATCAAAAGGCATGTAAATCTACCCTTGAAGTGATAATAATTGGACATGCTAAATGGGAATGAATAAGATTGTCTAAGCCGAAAAAGCATAGAATGGAGTATATCTGGAGTGCTAGTATGGACAAATTCTCTGTGCGACAGTTTTATGTGTAGTGTATACTAGGGTCTATGTCAAAAGCCTGTGAGTACTGGGACTCTGGGTATGTCCATTTGAGGGAGAATTATTAGCTTGCTGCCAGACATTTGTTATAACTGCCCCTATGACTGAAGGACACAAAATAATCTTGAAACCATAAATACCCATAACGTCTTGGGCAATGTCAGATAAATGTTCTAATGTGAAGGACAGTGCCCAGAGGAGTTCCATATTAAAATGGAAATGGTATCTATAAGATCTCTATACTACAGAAATCCAAGGAAGAGACACCCATAAGTAGGGAGCCTTTTTTCCCCTAGCAAAGATTCTGTAACTGTGTGAAGAGCTGCTGGATTCTGTCATCCCTTGGATGGTGCCCTATAAACAATAATCAACTGAGCAACAAAGAGCTGCTTGGTTTATGGATGGTAGTTCTGAGGTGAATGAACAGCATCCTGTTTGGAAGGCTATAATTCTGACTAAAGAAGGTAAAAACACATCAGCTCAGTGGGTTGAATTGCTTGCTGTCTGCTACAATATTTCAGTTTTTATGAACTCATTGGTGCTGGCCATATGATCAGACAGAAGGGCAGTGGAAATTGGCCTATTAAAGGGATCCCATATAAGGCACAGTCCTATGGAAATCATTGTGGGAATTTGAAAAGTGCATTAAAATAGGACATGCCAACGTCTATCAGAAGATTCCCCTTCCAGCTTTGGAAGGTGATTGAAATTGTTGAGTGGTGTTCTCATTTGTGGTAGCCACCTGGGTCCATGAAATAAGTGGCCAATGAGGATGCTTCAGTAATGCGAAGAGGGACTGAATCTATACATATTCCTTTTGCACCCTCTAAGACACAAAATGACAATAAGAACTATTTAGTCTGCCAGCAAAGAGACAGAGATTGCAGATGCCTAAGTGACAGATTAGCTGGGAGGACGCCCAGCAAGTCAGACTGATGCCAGTAGCCCCAGGGGCTACAAATAGATCCTGTCAGAAAGTGACACTGACTCGGGACTAGACTTTACTGACCTGGCTGTATATGCAAATACTGAGTACTGTAAAAGAACAGGAACAGAAAATATTGCACCAATTTGAATCACTGTATGACATTTCTTCTGACCAAAAAAAAAACAAATTTATAGCACAGCTTCTGACAATGGGCAGAGTTATCTTCTCCAGAATAATAGTTTGATAGAGATTTGGAACAGACAGTTGAAACACTGATTGTCTAAAATTGGGCTAGATACAAGCATGAAAGTTTGCTTACATGTCTTCGGGAATGTGTGCTCATATTCAACACAAGAGTGCTTTAAAAAGCATCCCCACTAGAGGGACAGCTCTTTTTATTTCCGGGTGGATCTAAAGATGAGGAGATGGAGGACAATGCTGGTAGCAAGAGTGATGATTTTTTTTCTTTTCTCAACTTTCACCTCAGGATCACCTCTACTTTTTTTTTTCCCCACCAAATGCAGTGGTATCAGGACCAGGGGTGACTTTAAGTGTGAGAAGCAGAGGTAATTCCTAAGCAAGAAATTGTAATTATGTTGTAAATCTGTTTTCAGGAGTGACATCAGAAGCACGGTGGAGTGAGAGATCTCCTTGCATCTCTCCCCTTGAAATAACAATAAGTTGAACTATTAAAAGTCAACAAATAACAGTGTATAAGATTTGAAGATTGTACTCCTGAGAAAAGTCAATGAAATGATTTGATAGTCAATTCCAAGATCTTAGAAACAAAATAGACAATCAAAATGAGTATTTTAGCAAGGAGACTGAAACATTGAGAAAAAGAACCAAATAGAACCTCTGGAGATGAAGAACACATTAAAAGAGATGAAGAATTATACTACAAGGTGACAAAAATCAAAATGACATAGTATTGGTAGAAAAACAAAAACATAGGCCCATAGAACAGGATTGAGAGTCCATAAGTAAACTCATACTTATATGGGCAAATAATTTTTGACCAAAAAAAAAAAAAAGCCAAAAACATAAAGTGGAAAAAGAAAAGAATCTTCAATAAATGGTGCTGGGAAAACTGGAAAGTCACCTGCAAAAGAATGAAACTAGACTGTTGTCTATCACCACACACCAAAATTAACTCAAAATGGATTAAGGACCTGAATATAAGACCTGGAATGTTAAATAGCATAGAAGGAAACAGGTACTACACTCACGGACCTTGGACTTATAAAGAGGATTTTATGAGTTTGACCTAAAAAGCAGGGGAAGTAGAAGCAAAATAAATGAATGGTACTATATCAACTAAAAAGGTTCTACACAGCAAAAGAAACCAACAACAAAGCAAAGAGGCAATCATCTAAATGAAAGAATATATTTGCAAACAATGCCTCTGATAAGGGCTTAATATCCAAAATATATGAAGAACTCATATAACTCAATAACAACAAAAAACAATCCAATTAAAAAATGGGCAAAAGACCTGAACAGACACTTCTTCCAAGACATACAAATGACCAACAGACATATGAAAAGATGCTCAGCTTCTATTAGAGAAATAGCTATTGAAGAAATGCACTAGCTATTAGAGAAATGTGTATCAAAATCACAATGAGATAACATCTCATACTTGTTAGAATGGCTATCATCAATAGGACAAGTAATATTGGCCTATTAAAGGGATCCCATTAAGGCACAAGTTGGAGAGGACGTGGAGAAAAAGGAACCCTCATACACTGCTGGTGGGATTGCAAATTGGTTCAGCCACTGTGGAAAACAGTATGGAAGTTCCTCAAAAATTTGAGAATTTAACTACCATATGATCCAGCAATCCCTCTACTGGGTATTTACCCTAATAATCTGAAATAATTTATCTGAAAAGACATATGAACACCGATGTTCACAGAAACATTATTAATGGTGGCCAGAACATGGAAGCAACTGAAGTGTCCTACAATTGATGACTGGATAAAGAAGATGTGGTACATATATACAGTGGAATATTACTTAGCTATAAGAAGAGATGAAATACTGCCATTCATGATCAGATGGTTGGATCTTGAGTTAATCATGCTAAGCAAAATAAGTCAGACAGAAAAAGTTGAAAACCACATGATATCACTCATATGTGGGATGTAAATCTAAAAGGAACAAACAAACATGACAAACAAATAGAGACTCATGGACTTGAACAGTGGACTGGTGGGTACTAGAGGGAAGGGTGGGGAGGTCGATGGGGTAAAAGGGGTCAAATAAGTGGTAATGGAAGGAAATCTAACTTTAGGTGGTTAACACACAATATAATATGTATATATAATATACCGTTGAATTGTATACTTAAAACTCACTGAATTTTTTTGATCATTGTCACCCCAATAATTTTTAATAAAAAAATCTTTTTTTTTGTCAGAATTCCTAAAGAACTGACAAAATAGGTTGTGTCTATACCCCATATGGTAAAACTGGGGTTAACAGTGAATGCCACTCTTATCACCTAGTGATAAAAATAGTCCACTAGTTCTATACCTCTGTAACCCTGCCATATGTGAATGGGAGTGTATGAGGGACAGTACTTTCTAGACCAGTATTACTGCTTACAATCTAGACCAGCACAGTGGCTAACTTGAATGTATCTTACCAAAATGGAAAAGTTTGGGCAGAAATGGAAAGGAGAAATAGTATCCTAGAATAAAGAAATGAGAAAATGGGTTATAAAATAAGGGAAATCCACTGTTACATTGTAAAAATGACATCGCTTGTGCTAAAGCCCGTGACCTAACTGCAGTTTCAAACTTCAAGAGAAATGTAATCTTAATCAACTAGTTTGGATTTTCTGGTCAAGACTGAGGAGGAAAAGTGTCACTTGGGCCCTCTCCACCCTCCATAGAAAGCAGAGTGATCAGCATGATAAAGCCCTTGTCATTCTTTTCCCCACAAAAGATGATGTCCTGGCCTAAAACAATCCTAAAACAATCTTTTGCTAATAGCTCCCAGGCCCCATCTTCTTCCTATAAAAGTGTTCCATTTTGTACAGCTCCTGGAAACTCCTTTCTTATTGCTAGATGAGATGCCCCCAGATTTGTGAATAGCTTAATAAAGCCAATTAAATTTTCAGATTTACTTAGCTGGTTTTTGTTATTTAACATGAACACCTGGAAACTGGCTCAAAGTGAGAGACAGTGATGATACTGTCTCAGATCAATCAGAGTAGGCTCTCACTCGATGTTGTTTTGTTATATTGATGTAATACCTCTGGAATTTAATTCATATTTTTATCAATAAGCCTAAGGTAAAATTAGTTTGTCCTGTCATTTTGCTTAAAGTCACAGACTTTACCAATGATGTTAAGTGAGGACTTACTATATATCAGATTCCTATAAGGAAAAAGCCATCTATTGCTGAGACCACTTCTGCTTTGGGAACCTGACAAGATCTAATAGAAGCCTGCAAACCTGAGTGCCTCACCCTGAGAGACGTTTTCATACAACAGGATGATAGACTTGGACTGATTGTTAATGACTTAATGGGACTCTAGTAATTTGCCAACATCTTTTAACCCTTAGGATCATTTTCCCATGAGGGATCCTTGGTCAAAAATAGGAGTGATCTCTGTTATAGAAAGATATCTGGTCCTTGTCCTAGTTCTTGGCACAGAGCTCCTAAACCCTTGTAATCTCCTAAGGGATAAAGGTGATGGGAGAGTTCTTTCGTTCTAATCAGGTGACTCTTGGTTGCATAGATAGCCATAGCTTCAGGATGGACCAAACCTTGATTAGAAGTATTGAAATTTCAGCCTTACTCCCCACCCTTCGAGAGGAGAGGGCTGGAGGTTGAGTTAATCACCAAAGGCCAATGAAATCTCCATAAAAATCCCTAAAAGACAGGGTTTTGAGAGGTCTAAGTTGAGGAACACATAGAGGTGCTAATGTGGGAGCATGCCCAGAGAGAGCATGGAAAATCCACACCATCAAACTCCCTTTTACCTAGACCTATGTATCTCTCCCATTTTGGTCGTTCCTGAGTTGTATCCTTTATAATACATGAGTGAATGTAAGTAAAGTATTTTCCTGAGTTCTGTAAGCTGTTCTAGCAAATTATCAAATCAAGGAGGAGGTCGTGGGAACATCCTGATTTATAGCCAGTTGGTCATAAGTATGTATGGTTTGGGACTTGCGACTGGCATCTGAAGTAGGGGTAGTCTTACGGGACTCAGTCCCTTGTACTGGTGGGATATGATCCAAGTAGATAATGTCAGAACTGAATTACATTATTGGACATGCTGTTGGTGTCAAAGAATCAGAGATGCAGGTTCTTTGGGGGTGGGGGGAACTTTCAACGGTATAAGATACAGTCTCTATTAAAATTAAATAGTTTAGCCTTTTTCCTATATATAAGTACATCATTACTTCTGGCCCATTATGTGAGTTCAATTGGTCATAAGAGGGATTGAATGAAGGAGAGTGTTTTAAATTGTTAAAAGCTATTCTTATCACTGAGAAAAAGAACTTAACACACAAGTTCCACTGATGAGATAGTAGTTTTAAATTTACATATGAAGGACAGCATATAATTTTCATCTTTCAAGTACTTGGAGAATATTACATCTTTAGGCAACTGATGCTTAACTAAACAATACATTTTCAGTTCCTACAATCTTTCTTCATAACTCAGATAGTTGATTCCATTAATCATTTCTGCTCTGCTCAGACTCTTTCCCTGCTTACGTTCGATATTAAGGTAAATAAAGTAGAAAGAAACAAATCTGGTGTCATCAGAGTCACAAGATTCAGATAACAGATTCATTCTTATCGTTGACTCAGGAAGCAACAGCCAGTCCATCAGTGATGATCACTTCATGGTTTTCAATTACTGTGCTGCTCAGCTCATGGTAGGTATGGGTGAAATGCACCCTCTCCTGTGTGCTCATCTCCAGCTTTAGGAAAATACAAACCCTCACCATTCTATGACACATGAAAGGGGAGCCATTGTCTCAGATCAGTCCTAACAGAGACAAGACTGTCAGTACCTCCAAATCTATTATCCCAACTTCTCTTTTGATGACTATATTTTTTATTTTCTTCCTTTATTTAATCTCAGAAACTAGGCTAACTCTCCTCTCTAGTTCTCTTGCTCTACCTTGAGCCTTTGAATTTGTTTTTAGTCTTAAATTTCAAGGCTCATTTTTTTTTTCTCACAATACAGAGACAGAGACAGAGACAGAGAGAGAGAGACAGAGAATGTACACTATCTTCTAGGTAGTATACTCTCTTTACCCACTGGTTACCCTCTTCACAAATGTTTAAGGCAGCAGTCAGTCATCAAAAGGCTTCTCTTGTGTGATTTTAAAGGTAAATTCCATTATCCACTCATAAGTAACTTCTGTTTCTCTTCATATGGGGAGGAACTGACAGCTTTATTTGGTGTTGCCACATATGTAGCAGAGCACAGAGGAGGGATTTTGTTTTTTGTTCTCATCTACTTTATTGTTTCTCAAAGTATTTCTCTTTTATGGCATATTTTGTTTATAAAAAAATATTTGTGTTATTCTATGTGTATGTGCTCATTTTTATATTAACATCGAAAGCTAATTTCATTATTATCAGTTTCTTGAGTGGAAATTTAATAAAGTATGCCATTTTGGTAAATCTTGCACACTTTTTGTTCAATTCCTCACTTCAAATTGCATTTCTTCATCATTATTTTTAAACATTCTTACTGAGATATAATTTACATATCATACGATTCACTCATGTATAGCAAAATGTACAACACAATAGCTTTTAATATGTTCACAGCATTGTGTAATTTTAACCACAATTTAACCAACCCCAAAAGAAATCTTGGGCCTGTTAGAAGTCACTCCTCCTTCTCCCAACTCTAGACAACAACAAATATTTTTTCTACTATTCTGGACATTTTATACAAATGAATCACACAATATATTGCCTTTTGTACTTGGATACTTATGTTGTAGCATGCAATAGTACTTAATTCCTTTTTAACTCATTTCTCATTTAGAAAGAAAAAGTGCAGCTTGCTGCCAATGTTAATTTAATTTTACATAAACACATTCTCTGAGGCTGAAGCAAATCTGATTTTCAACATGAAAATAAAGTATAAAAACTGTTCTTGGAGTTATTCCTAAACAACTTGTCTCTAACCCCAATGTAACAGAAATGTATACGTAAATCAGATTTATCAAATGAATCCTTGGCTAACAACGGTTTGAGAATGATGTTAGCATTATGCATAGGAATGCTAAATTTTCTAGGATTTGACATTTTCAGCAACTGAGAATAACTATATTTTGTACATGAAAATACCACTATTAAAAATAGAATGTTATAAATAGAATGATGTCATTTGTTTCCAATGACTATGTATAATAGAGTGATGTGAAAATAATAATAAAACAAGATAGTTCATGGCAAACTTTGGGGGTAAGGTTAGGACTGTAATCTGTGAGTTATCTTGGGGTAAACACTGCAGCTTCAAGTGCCATCAGCGAGTATTTTCAGGCAAACAGGAAATGGGTTAACAATAACATTTAACAATTATCTATCTAACATTTGCTTATCTGTTCATTAGTTGATTAATATTCGTTGTTCAACTTTTTTGGTTGTAATTAATAATGCATCCATAAATATTTGTACAAAGTTGTGTGTGTGTGTGTGTGTGTGTGTGTATGTGTATTTATTTCTCCTGAGTATTTGTATATTTATCCTAACATCAGTACATTATACGTTTGTCTTAACGTCAATATATACTGTCTTGATTACTGTGGCTGTATAGAAAGAAATCAATAAGTGTGAATCCTCCATTTTGTTATTAACATTGTTTTGGTTTTCCTGCATTTTCATAAGAATTTTAGAATCAGCTAGGCAATTTCTGTAAAACAAAAATCTAGTTTGGGTTTTATCGAATTGTATTGAATTTGTAGATCATTTGAGAAAGCATCGTCATTTGAAGACAATTAAGCCTTCTGATCCATGAACATTAAATGCCTTTCCATTAATTTATATCTGCTTTAATTTAACAATGATTTAAAATTTTTTTTATTTCCAGATTGTTCATTGTTAGTGTGTAGAAATACAATTGAAATTTGTACAATGATCTTGTATCCTGAAAACTTGTTGAACTCATTAATTCTGAAACTGAGGGTCCTTATGAGTTTGATCTGATTTGTTACTACAGCTTTAGAAATCATGTTTTTTTCTTCTCTCTCTACATTCCTCACAGACCTAGCCTTTCCCCTGGATAATCAGTAACCACCAAGGCAGCAGAAGACAATGGCTTGGGCCTGACTAATGGCCACAAGATCTGGACCTCTGGTAGGCTAAATATAACATCTTGACCTAAATTGAGTTCTAGCTCCTGAGCCTTCGAAGGTGGAACAATCCCCTGGCTACTTTTCCATAAAACCAGACAGAGGGACACCAGAGCAAACCTCAGACTGCAGTTATGTGCCTTTTTTTTATTACTGATTTTAGTAATTTAAGTCTTTTTTTTCTTGGTCATTAAAGTTTTTATACATGGAGCTGGGAGGAGGAAAAACAGCACATCATGGCTCAAATGTCACAATCTCCTGCTATTCTTAATGAGATTTAGCAGACTTTCTTGAGTGTTTTTCCATTTGCTTTATGCCCATAAGACAATTTCCAGAGATTTTGAATAATTCTATTTTTAATTTTCTTCCGTTTAAAAGGTTGTTTTGTTGGGAGTAGGGTTCACTGCATTACTCACTTTGCTGTTCCCAAATACCAGCCCCTTAGTCATATCTTATTGCAATGATTCTGTATTGCTGAAACTGTTTAAACATACTGAAATTTATTTTTATTTACATTTTTATGTTTAACTGACATAAAGAAACTTGGCTATCAAAAAAGAATGGTAGCATATTATTAAATTCATTTAAGAATCTGCCTACCAAAAATTAAGTAGAGTATATGTAAAGCACCATTTTGAAGTAAACATTTGAATACACATTTCACAGAGCTAAATATTTCTATCAGGAGTCTTTTGAGATTAGTTAATATCACATATCTCTTTTCATTTTTGCCTTGGTGATGCATATAATTATCCAACTCTATTACAGAGAAAAATGTTGATATATTTTATCCTGCAATCATGGGAAAAATCAAGAATTTGTAAAGGCACAATAGTAGGTCACATGAAGAATTAAAAAAAAAATACTTTTTAGGCCAGTAATAATCATTAAAATGGGTGGACAAAAAAAGACCAAAAATATAATGTCTAATTTTATGTATTACATAACATATTTATAGAAAATTCTGTATATGCATTAAATATTTATACATTTTTCTGGAGCCCAGACCAGTCATGGGGCTTTTTGTGTCATTCTGTCCCATTCCTCTTTTCACAGGTCGCTAATATTTTTGTTTAATGAGAGTCATAGAAATTAAAAATAAAAAATAATAACATCATCTGATTTAATTGCTTCATTTTAAGAATATAAAATCTATGTTCTGGAGAGAAAAATCAAGGTCTCATGGCTTTTAATGCACATCTGAAACCTGGATGTCCCAAGTGCCTCCCCAATGTATATTCTACTCTGCATGCCATTTCTCCCAGAAAGTAGCAGAAAGGGATGGAAACTGTACTCAAGCCACCAAAATCAACATAGCACCCCTTCACTTCACTATCACGCTGCTGTACCAAATGCAATATTCAGAATGAACATAATGCTTCAGAATGGGACATTTACATGTTGGACACTGTTTTTACTCTAATCTTCTGAAATCTCATATATTTCCAGAAGCTTATCTTCTGCTAACATTCTTTGAGAGAGAAAGAATGAGAGAATGAGAGAAAGAAAGAAAGAGATGGAGGGAGGGAGGAAAGAAGAGAGTGAGGGAGAGAGGGAATTACAGGCAAAGGAAGAAGTAAGAGTGTATAATCAAAGACTATCTCCCAAAGGTCACAAGATCAAGTAAAAAAAAAAAAAAGAGTGGGTAAGGTTCACAGGGGACAAAATGCTTCAAACTGGAAGCATGCCAGAATTTTACCTTAAGATAATAAAGAAACTGTTTTTCACAAGTTAAAATTTATTTCCATCATTGGAACTCAAATGCATACTTTTAATATAGAAAATTACTTTTGATTGTTGTTTCTAGTGCATGTAGTTTAAATTATTTGGATAATAGACATGTCTATATCATATAAAATATTTATACAAATAAGTTATAAACAGATTATCTCTGACAATGGTACATATCATTCACTGAAAATGTAATTGTTTTGATATTTTTAAAGAATAAAAATAATCGTTAAGCAATTTCCAATGTGCTTTTCGGGGTCTTTCTTAATGTAAAATTGTGTGATTCTTGTTTCCTTTCCTAAAATCTCACTGGGAATCCTCGGTCAATTGTTGCAATGACTAGATCTTAGTTTTGCGGCATATTGAAACACTTTAAATCATAACAGAGGAGAAGAAAGCTCTCTTAGTTAAACAGATAAGTTGTGTACAGCAAGGCATTCTTTTGTTTATGAACTTCAGAGAGAATTCTTTGTACATTATACAAGTCTACATTGTATAGAACAAAGATGGAATTTCAAAGGCTTGCCTGCTTTGTGATAGAAGAAAAAGCATTTTTCCTCTCCAGGTGAATATTTCTAAGGAAGATTAATAGGTAGGGAAAAAATCATCTTCAGAAAAGATCAGAGCTTGAGCTGTGCTGTTTGTGCTTTATGGTTTTATATATCCACTCAGTGAGAGGGGCACACACTGAAAGGACTTTGTTTTTTGTTTTCAAACGTCTCATTGCCTAAAATTAACTGACAAACGTAGCCATGTCTGACAGTGAAATTTGCAATTTAGTGGGCATACACACACTATATGCATCCTAACTTGTGTTAATATTCCCTAGCTGCTTTCATTTTACTGTTAAGAATGTGTCTTCCTCTTCCACTATCGTGTTCTTTTACTCTTCATTAAGTCATTTTATACCCACATACACACATATTAAATGCTCCTGGACAACTTGGTGTACAATAATCCCCTTTCTTTCCTCAACATGACTTCTCCCAGCCTCTACAATTGAACCTAGCCTCCTTTTGATCATGCACTTTGTTTCCTTTGCCTGTGAAGATTTTAAGTGTTCTATCATAAATCACTTCCTATTTCTATGTAATCTATTAAAAATCAGGCTTCTTCTGACAAATTTCTATAACAATGTTCTATTTCCAGCTCTTCTAAAATAATCACCAGCATGAATTATCTCATGGCTGACATTTGTACTGGTACAATATTTGTCTGTCAGGACTGGACTTTTTAAAATATATATGCTCTCTGTAGAATTTACCCTCCTGCAAAGTCGGTTGCCTAGCATTGCCAATGCATTTTACTTTACAAATAATATTCATAAATAATCATGAAGAGCATGTCTGTAGATCAAGGACAATTTACAGAGTTTAGAAAAAACTTAGATCAGTAAACAGTGTTGTGAATACATTATAAAATCAGCTTATGCTCTTTCACTATTTTGTAAAATAGAATTCTAGGAATTCTTGGAAATTCAAGGAAATATCATATACGGCCTTAAAAATCTTGCAATTAGAGAACTAAAAAATTTCTCTGATTTCTTTTTGTGTAAAAAATATTTATTTAGAGTTTGAAATAATTTTATTATTAGGGAGTATGTAGCAAAAAAATAGGCATGATAAATAAAGATATACATAAGTGCATACATATATACAAAACTGGATACACCAAGTTTCATGTGTATAAAAGTAATGTGTGCAGATTATAATAAGAATAGGGCACAAGGTTTTATGTGAAAGATGCAAGAAGTGGAGCAACATAGGCTCCTTTATCATTTCTTCCTCAAATGAATAAAATGATTTTCACATGGAGATTACTGTTTCCCATTTTTCTTGGTGATAAGCAATTGTCTCAATAGAAAAAGTCATTTAAAGGATCAAAAAATTTTTGAAATACATTAGTTAGTATAAGTAAAACATATAAAATGCTAGGTTGAAGGACCCAGGAACTGATTTATAAAATAAGAAACAGAGGCTAAGAAAAAAGGGACTTATTTTCAAGGTCAAAGTTTTATAAGTATAGTCAGTTCTCATGATACTCAGATGTGCAGAGAATAAGTATTTTAATTCTCTAAAATTTCTCTATTATTTGAACTCTTCCCCAAATAAATCTTCTGGGTATAGAAAGAATAGTAGAAAAAATAATTTTAGCAAAAAAAAAAAAGAAAAATCAATGAAAACCTTAGTCTTATCCAATAATTTAAACAGGATTTTGAAGTATCCTTGAGATAATTCCATCTTAAATTTTCTCCTTTTTCCCTTTGCTCTTTTCACAGTTGGCATTGGAAGAAATATGAGGAAAAAGCTTACATGACTTTGAAGCATTAGAAGAAAGGAAATCTGCGCACCTTATTCCCCAGGCAAAGCCTTAGATGTAAACTGTCAAATAAAAGCAAATCTGGAGTTTAGGAAGAATGTATTCAAAAGGATTACTGCAACAAGGGGAGGAAGACCATTATGATGGGCAGTAACACTCTTGTAATGGGGACAGGGGGACTATTGCAACATGGAAAATCTACCCGAAGATTTACAGGGTGTCAAGTAACATCAGAAAAGGGGCTTTTCTCTTTCAGGGAAGAGTAAATGAGGGGAGAAATAACCAGGTAAGGGAAATGGGATGAGCAGTGGTGTGAGAGGACATCTGATCAGGGGACTTTTCTCCTGAGGCCAGCCAGTTCTCAGGAGAGGCTGTAAAGGAGTTGTTCAGCACTGAAATGACCAGGAGTATGTGAAGGTTCGGGGGCCTGGGGAAGAACAGAAGACGGACTAAAGTTTGGTTAAGTCAGCAGGCATTTTGCCCAGCTTGCTCAGTGAGGATAAACAACACAACTCATCAATCAGGATACAGAGAATGAGGACTTGGCATTGTCAGAGGTAAAATGGGTTAGCCACTGAGTGTTAGATAAGACTCATATAGAGAAAAGTGGTTCCTTGCAGTCAGCCATTTCTGGGAACATATGACAGTTGGGCAATTTCTTGACTGTTGCTGTTTTGGGGAAGCACAGATTCTGGTCAAGTTCAACATTGTCACTACAAAGTGGAACTCTGCTGGTTAGCTCTGCAAATATCCTTGGATGGTGAACTTGCAGTCTTCATCTTCTCAGCCCAATTTGGGCAGAAAGCTTGCTGTCAGCTCAGTTTTATACTGCCTCTCCTGCCACCAACGGCCACTGTGAGTATGCTAAAATGGTTCTGGTACCAATTCCAATGTGGGGGTGGGAGAATTTTCCCACATATCTAAGCAATTTACTGACACCAGCTGGGTGTCCTACTATTCAACTCATTGCTGACATTATCTACCTGGAGACAGCATCAAATTACAAAGGTTAAGAGCAGAGTCCCACAAGACTGTCCCCACTCCTTCACACACCAGTGGAAAGTCCAGGTTGTCACCTGTGCTTCTGACCCATTAGTTATAGGTTAAAGGTTCCAGTGGCCCCCATCTTGTGTTTGATTAATTTGCTAAAATAGCTCCCAGAACTCAGGAAAAAAAAATATTTTACTTACTCCATCAACAAGTTAATCTAAAAGGATATAACTCAGAAACAGCCAGATAAGAGAGATATATATATAATGGAAAGAGTGTGAAACTTTTATGCTCTCTCAAACTTTGCCATTATCCTCCTCAAATCTCCACCTGCTCACCAACCCAGAAGCTCTCTAGACCATGTCCTTTGAGGTTTTTATAGAGATTTCATTACATAGGCATAACTGATGAATCACTGGCCATTTATGATTGATTCAACCTCCAACCCGTCTCCCCTCCCCTGAGGTCAGGGCAGGTGGGACTAAAAGTTCCAACCCTCTTATTGCATGGTTTTCTCCTCAGGCAATCAGCCACGATCTTAGGTTTCCTAGGTGCTTGCCAAAAGTCACCTCATTAACATAAGAAAAGACCCCTTTATTGCTCTCATCTAAGGGTTTTGGGTTTGCCAGAAATGAGGAAGAAGATCAAATCTATAACTATTATTATAAATTACATCATCATAATGCATATCCTCACTTCCACTCATGGCCTAGAAGGTTCTCTCCCCAGCAACAAAGCCTCAACTCAACACACACACCATAATGAACCGAAGGGTACAAACCAGAAGAGCCTGACCTTGCTTAATTACTCTCATTTCATCACAAAGAAAAATGTTGATACTGGATCACCCTGAATAGTAACCTTTTCCAAAGTCTGAATGTTGGAGTGGTGAACAGCCTCTCTGCTCACAACAGTCTTCTTGGCATAATTGCACCTCCGATGCAATGGCTATCTTAAGCTAACCAGAGATAGTGAATATAGGATTATATGGATGAGGCAGGAAAAGACAAAATATTTTTTTGTTCAGAATTATTGCCCAGTTACTCTCACAAAGTATATATTTAGAAAGCACATAAACTAAAAACAGATTTTCTATCTATCGGCTTTCAGGTAAAAAACAAGAAATATAAATAGTCATCAATAAAGAAATTTGATTACATGGAAGGAAACTATTATTTATTATATATCCATAATCACAGCAATAATCAAACACTCATCTAGAAACAGCTTTTGGTGGCCAAGGTACAGAACTTGGCAGTGACATGGGAATTGAACCAACCTGACATCTCACTAATTAGAAAAGATTCTCTGTTGTAAAAAGCAGAGGAATTGACATGGGTGGCTGAGTTTCTTTATTTGATTCTTGTGCACTCAAGAGAACTGCATGATGTAATCTGCATAAAATTTACCAGCAACTAATAGAGTTGAGAATTCAAAAGCAGAATGGCAGTGGGGCTTAGACGACACAACTGTATTCCCAGAAAATATATTTAAATGGGCTTAAGGTTTTTTTTTTTTTTTTTTTAAGTCTCATAGGATGGAGAAATTCAAGAGGCAGTGAAAGTTAAACTTCATGTCTTTAGAAAAAAAAATAAAGTTTATTTGATTGGTGACATAAGTTAAAAGACAAAGAAAACCTAATTACCTGACAATGATCTGAGAGAAGTGAAAAATGAGCAACGATACTTCAAAAAAGGTACAGATAGGTAGATAGGTAGGTAGGTAGGTAGCTATACATCAGAAATAGATGACTGCCCAACAGAAATATCTTATAGAAATAAGGAAATTTAAGTGGAACACCTTTACGAACACTTATTGGCACTTATATAAGTATTATTTCTTTCTTTCTTCCTTCACGATGGGCTAGTGAGTACATGGAAGGTAAAATTGAAGAAACACCACACCTGACAAGACAATAATACCTTCTAGGCTTATTCAGTTAAACGAGTTTTTATTGAGTATCATTTGTGATTTTTAAACACATTTTTTTCCAAGGCTCTGATGTTTAGCACATTTCTTTTAAAGTAATCTTTCTTCTTTCTAAAATGGATATCAACTCTGTTAAAATCTTTCCACTTTGTCCATATCATTTGGAGTAAAGTCTGGAGTCTTTACTCTGGAATTCCAGATGATTCATTAGTTATTCCTCATTAACCTTCCTTCACTATTTGTTGACATTCTCTGCATTTCAGCATATAACTCATTTTCATTTAACTTCTTTAAATATGATGTGTGTTGTGGTGTTCAGTCCCTTTGCACATGCTGGTTCCTATGGTTGTAATATCCTTCACTCCATCCTTCATTTGGTAATTTTCTACTCATTTATCAAAACAAATCTAATATATTTTTTTTTGTTCTTCTATTTTAGCCAACATAGTGTTTTCTTCTAGGATCTAATTAGAGAATTTCATCTAACATTTATCTATTAGTGCATGTATCACACATGGTTGTAAAAGTTACCATTTCAGTTTAGGTATCCAGTAGCACATAAGCTCCATCAGATTAGGGTCTTAAGCCTGTGTATCTCTCTATCCCAGTATCTATCCCACTGCCTGATATAATTTCTATTTTCTAAATGATTGCTGAATAGCATGATGGATTCTGACTAAATGACACTGCTACTGCAACTGGAACAAAGATTTATTCTTTTAAAACTAGTCTAGGGAAAGAAGAGGTTTTAACAAATATTCTTCTTGAGTTATCCACTTAGAACCTGACTTAGACTCGAGTATTTTTCTTATTCCTGCCCAGGCCTTTCATGTGCCCGCTGTCACTATCTTCACTGTCCCTCACTTTAACTCCTGGATATACTATATAACAGTGTGCTACTCTTCCTGAAAGGGTGGTTAATAAACCTAAGGCAAGTCATACTTTTTTATAGTTTTCCTCTAATATCATTATTAAAAATATATATCAAGCTTTATTGAATTTCTGATTATGTTAAAATTACTCTGATAGATAAAAAATATTGTTAAATGATGTGAAATAAAAATTTTAAGAATATAGTACAAAGGAATACACTCAGATGGGCAAACCTTTGAGGGTGTGGGGTCCTCTTAAGGCCAGTTCTCAAACACACTCACCTCTTTTCAGAGCCATGCTTCTCTGTGACAGCATTTCTACATTTAACATCAACTCTGTGTCTATTCAACTATGGAAAATCCACTTCTTATTCAAACATGATGATCTTAGCCTGGGCTACAAAATCCTCCTTCCGGGAATTCATCTGAGACCTTGAGCCCTCAATCTAGCCATTGGCTGAACTATGCACCTGCTCTCTTCACTACTTAAAACTGGAATTAATATTTGAATTTATTAATCATAAATGGCCAAAATACATATCAGTTTATATCAAACCCTTGCTAATATTTTCCAATAAATTTTATGTTTACTTAGGTAAACAAAAGTCTTATCAAGCCACCACTGTGTTCGTACCTTGAATTTTCTCCTGCTTAACCATGAAGATGCAGCCATCCTAGCCATGTTTCTGCTCATCAAAGCTGTCACATTCCTTCAAGCCTTAGGGCCTTCCCATTCCTATTTTCTCTGCCTGGAACACTACTCCTCCTGACCTTTACATGCAGTTTCTCCTTCGACAGCAAATATCTGAAATGCAAACGTCTTATCAGGCCTTTCTTGAACCCCTCATCTATAGAATTCTATGTGAATTTCATGATATTTACTCATGGCACTTGTCATTAATTCAAATAATCTTGCCTAAATATTTGGTAACTTGTACTGCAGTCTCTCCTAACAGATAGAATAAAAGCTTTTAAAAGCACAAAACTTGTCTCATTCAGTTATACTGTACAGTGTAGAACATCATCTAGTATGTTAGAGTCACAAAATGGATGCATGAGTGAATGAATGAACGGCAGACTGAGAAAATGCTTAGCCTATTAGCATTCTCATACTCATTCTCTTTCTAAGAAGACAGAAAATAAAGTATAATTTAATTCTTTCAGTAACAACTATAATAGTCCTTAAATAATAGATCAGTCATAATTGTCACTTCTACTATAACAACAAAGTAAACATTATTGTCTGCTGATAGATCAATGAATAGATCTGCTGTCATGAGATTTAAAGACTATGCAAAGAATGTTCATTCAGAAAGCTGTATGAGATTACTTCCGAACCACAAAGCTTAACTAAAATTTATAAAAATCAAACAAATTTCCTAGTAAGAAGACTATTTTCCAGATTTCAAATCTGTTCATAGCAAGTCAATGATTGACAATACAACTTAAAATGGAATGAACTCTAAAAGCGAGAGAATGTTCTGTCACAACCTGAATGTACAGACCAAAGGGCACAGGGCATCTGAACTATGAGTATATGTTCCACAATATGGCTCTATTTAAAATGCAAAAGTCCTATATAACTGAACAGATCCAAAATTCATAGAGTAAAATTTAAGATATGCACCCAGAAGGTACAAAATGAAAGTTTTAACTGATCACTTAATCTCAAAATAACATCACTACTTCCATGGCCACCTTTATTCACAGATATATATATATACCAAATTTTACTTCTTAAGTTCTTGAGTGTCACAGGTTGTCAAACTTACCAAAGTAATAAATTAAAGCAGGCATAATGTGAGAAGCATATCTCTGGCAATTTTTATGGAATCTTCCTAAGCAGAGCATTTTCGTGAGTCTTTTTATAGAAAAGCTGTCTGTATCACACAGGTTTTTCTTTTATGCAAAGATCCTCTCTCTGTCATTGCTTCTCTGCTTCCACAGAGCATCTAGTGGCCTAACCACTATTCATGTCTCCTTTTTTTTTTAGTCAGTAACAAAACCATGAATTTATATGAGGTATCAATGTATTCAGCAAAAGCATTTCATTTTTCAAACTTATTTTCTACTATAGATGACTACTGAAAACTAAGAAAAAAATACTTTGAAGTAATTTCCATGAAATCTCTGAAAAGGGGGCTAACTTGGCTCATGCCCCATTGCCCCTGATCCTCCTCCTTCTCCCTGCTCCATTTATGACCACTTGACTTTCAGGATGGAAGTCAGCCACTCCATTATATACTATTTAACCTTTTGGAGAGAAGGAACAGAATAACAATGATGAAACAGACACAATAAAGAAGTATATGACCTTCTGATATGATAGAATAGCTATGTCAGCCCTGGATATTCTTTCTACTTCATTTTAGTGAGAGAGAACAAACTCCTGGGTTTGGTGTGTTTGTTTTGCTTTTAACCCTTTATAATTGGGGCTTTAATTTCAGCAGTCAAAATAAAAACCTTAATGATACATGGCCTTATTTTCATAGGCAATATGAGGTTACCCTGAGATGAAATGTGAAATTAATGAAACCATGAGATCATAATGAGAATAAATGATAAATAACAAGGATGAGACAGCAGGGATGGTTGCAGATATTTATAGAAGAGACCTTAGACATAAAAAAAAAGCAGTTAAAGTTAAAAGTTTCTCTATGAACTTCCTGAAAATTAAGAAAACTCGGAACATTTGATTAATATTTTTAAAGTTAAATGATCAAAAAGAAAGTTCTGTATCAAAATAATATGATACTACTACTATTAATACGTTCCATTTTATTGAATGTTAAAATATTGTATAAATTTATAGTTCATTTATTTTCATAGTAAGACCATGGTTAGATTCTATTTCCATTTTACAGTTGATAGAGGATCAAAAAGGTTAAAGAGTTATTAAAAGAAATAGTGCTTATTTATATAAAACCTAATATAAAAGTGCTTATTTAAAAGATTATTTTTAATAATGTTATTGTTTATAGATTCCTAACTGTGCATACATTTCCCCATCTGAAAATGAACATAATTTAGTGCCTACCTTTTTATATTATTGTGAATATTAAAATATTTAATATAAATGAGATGTAAGACATAATTTGTTATTATTGTTTTTATTATAATTATCTATATTTCAGAGTTTATTTCATCAGAGCTTATAATCTTGTTCTTTAATGCTACAGCAATAAGTGGCTTATATTTTACACAGAGGAAAATTTCATCTTTGTAAACTTATTTTTTTTATTAATTTTCTTTCATCAGAAATGCTTTATTTTTACCTAATATGTACATAAAATTTGTTGCCATTCTTAATTGTTCTTCCAAGTATATATATGTACTATATATTACATAAAAAAATAGGGACATAATATTAAAGACATCTCAGAAAGATATAACTGAAATTTTTAATGAAATTTACATTTTAAACATTTATTTTCCTCTTTTTGTTATGACAATGAAAACATATGTCACTGAAATCTTGAAAGGACATGAGTCTATAATGTTGGCAGGGCATATCTAACAAGACAAATATGTTAGAAATATTATCATCTCAGGTACGTGATTTTTCTCAGAGATATTCTAGCTGGTCTTACATGGCTCTGGTACTGGTCCTTTCTAGTGTTCTTTTCTTTCCCTTTTTTAATGCATCATTTATCAAAATGCTTTGTAAAAAGACATGCTTTTGAACATAAAAGTGTTCTCTTGAAGTTCATGAACTGCTTGTAAGTGCAGTAGTTCACAAAACTGAATGAATACTTCTTGAAAATGATTCTTGATTGCATCTTGGTGCTTATAAACCAAGACAACACATAAAATTGAATAGACTGTATTCTTTACCTAGCTGATGAATTGAAGCTGACTTTTTGTGTATGTGTGTGCTTTAATAATCATTCTACCAAAATCTTTGCACTCAGCATCAAGAATATTTTAGATTAAGCTACTGAGCCCATGGAAAAATTAGTAATTCTCCAGTATCAGTTACTGCCAATCTGACATATTCTACAATTACTGTGCACAGTTATGGTTTCACAACAAATATATATTAAATGAAACTGTTCAAAAATACACTTGTGTTAAAAATAGTCTCAGGAAATTTTGTTGGCAAGGATAATGAGAAAACTCATTGTTATGTAAGATTTTGTAAGTTTTCTTTTTTAATCTAAAGCAACCTTTAATTTCAACAGCAGACTGAAACTCACCAATAGTCTCAATATAAAGTAACCCATGTTTCCATTTTTTAAAATATATATATAAAAAAAGGATATTTTAAAATATATACTTCAAAAGGGCATGGTAGTAATTTTCTGAAGATTATTTGAGGACATAAAACCAAAGAAATAGAGTTATTTTCAATTTAAGGGTTGCTTACTGACAACTGTATACATTTGTTGGTCAGGCAAAGTTTTTAGGTAGTAATGACAGCCTTTAGGAAACAGGCTGTGTGGATACATGAGAAGCAAAATGTGGGGGAAAGGATGACGGGAACAGGATTAAGAGAAAAAATCATTTTTACCAGTTCCAATGATTTTTAAAATACTCTATAAAAAATACCATCCCTTTTACCTTGCTCGCTCACGCTCTCCCTCTCTCTCTCTCTCTCTCTCTCTCTCTCTCTCTATATATATATATAGATAGATAGATAGATAGATAGATAGATAGATAGATAGATAGATAGATATAGATATAAAATCTATCTATCTATGTTTGTGTGTGTGTATATATATAAAACACATTGCTCTTAACTATTTTGACATTTGAATTGATATTCATCAAATGAGATACCACTTTGAAACCAAAATATAATTAGAGCTAATTATCTTTAGGTTTACTCACATTTATTCAAGATATATTTCTTTATATGTATCAGTCTTGGTAATTGTTTTACAAATCTTCAAAACAGGGACACAAAGTAATAATGCTTTATTAATTCTGATGAGTCTGGTAGACTGGATGTTTATAATAATTAGCGGGTAGGGCTGATTTTAACTAAGTTTATCTGTCAGAGGTCAGCTGTCAGATCAATTAGGATAGTCACTGTTGGGAAGAGTTATTGCTGTTCCACATGGTCATTTACCTTGCAGTAGGCTAGCCTAGCTTGTTCACTGGCTGGTTTCAGGGTCCCAGTGGCTTGAGAGAAAGGCTATAGAGGCTAAGGCTTACAACTGGCATGCCATCACTTTCATGTCAGTCTGCTGCCAGAGGAAACCCGGTGCAAGTTCATACTTGAAGGATGTTTCTACCTGAAAGTTCTCATTTTTCTTTATTTTTAAAATACATTTTGGTAATTTTAACATACTTTTTCTTTTTTTCAGTACTTTAATGGTGTCTCTCTCACTTTATTTTTACTCCATTGTCTTCTGGCTTACCTGTAAGATTCTGGATTATGATAAAGAGTCTGCTGTAATTCTTATCATGCCACAAATACTGTCTTAAAAAAATTTCTGGCTGCATTTAGAATTTTTTTATCAATCTGTTTTTCAGCAATTACATGATGATGGAATTTGTGTGGTTTTCTATGTGTTTTTCTACTCTGGGTTGACTGATTTTGTATGTGGGTTTATATTTTTCATATAACTTTTATCATATGTAGAAAATCTTCAGCTTTTTATAAAGATTTTGACTTCAGATACCTTATGACTTCCGATACATTTTTCTACTCTTTCCCTTTTCTCTTCTCCAAGATTCCAATTATACATATGTTAAATAGAATGAGGTTTGCCATAAGTCAGAGATTCTGTGATTTTTTCTTCTATATTTTTCAGTGCTTCATTTTGGATGGTTGCTATACTTATGTCTCCAATTCACTGATCTCATTTTGCTGCAGTATCTTATTTGCTATTATTCCCATTCTGTATATTTTTTTCTTTCATGATATTATTTTCCCTAAGAATTTAATTTGGATTTTTGTTTAATGTCTTCCATTTTTTCCTCATCAGTGTCACACTTTTTTCTACCCACAGGAACACAGATAATGTTTATAGTAGTTGGTTTTTGCACTCTTACCTGTTAACTGTTTTAATGAGGAGATACTTCTGCAAATCTCTGGATTTCCTCTCAAGTTAGCTTCCTCTTGATTCAGCTCCCTCCTCTCTGTTTTGCCCCTGAGCTTCTAGACACTTTGGTCTCTCTGATCTGGGATTTCTGCCTTCTCAACTCAGCAAGAATTCCGTTATACATGTTTCCCCTCCCTTTGCAGAAGTCTGTAAACTCTTTCTAGGAAGTAAGTTGGTACATTCATAGGGCTCACTTTGTTCTGTCCCCTTATTCAAGAATTACTGTCCTTAACTACCTGTTGTCTAACATTGGAAATTTTTAGCTTCACATATTTTGTCTGGTTTTCTAGTTGTTGAAATCAGAAGGGTAAATCAGTATATATATATTTTTAATATACCCTATTCTAATGATGTTTCTGTATATAATTGTTCTTCATTTCCTGGGAATAAAGTCCCAATATACAATTTCTAAAATTTCTAATTATCCTGGATATATACTGCTTTAATAAAATTATATTCTTGTCTATGGCCATGTTACTTTGAACAAGCCCAGTCCTGTTTGATCTCAGAAGCTAAGAAGGCCTGGTTAGTACTTGGATGGGAGACCACCTAGCAAGAGCAGGCCCTGTAGGCATAAAAATTTAAAAAATAAGGGATTGTAAACTGATAAGGTCCTTGCAATCTATGAGGCAACCAAGGGCTGTCTTGCCTAAAAATAAATAAATAAATAAATAAATAAATAAATAAATCTACTATAATGTATATCTAATAATATAAATTAGTGTGACAGCAAAATTAAACGTGCCTCAGCCACTTTTCTAATCATAACGTTAAATTCAAAATTCATAGATTAAAAACAAGAATTGCATTTCTATGAATATAACTGTAAGTATATTACCATACTAGTTAATTTGAGCCTTTTAAATAACTGTGTTCTATCCAAAATCTATTTTTAAAAAGTAATGTGAAGCCACTATTGTTTTAGCACATAATTTTTTCTTTTACATATGATACACAAAACAGCTTCATTGCTACTTTATTAAGTTTCAAACATTTCCAGGTTTAATAGTAATTCTTAAGATGAATTTACCCTTGATTGCATTCACTTTCTGTCTGCATTTCTTTGCCAAGGATGAGGTAAAGTTTGTATTTTTAGGCTATGCAAGATAAAATACCTTATATTCTGATGTCCATTTAAAATGAACAAGTGCAAAATTTATAACTCACCTGTGAAAATTTAATACTCTTTTATCTTTCAGCAGTTAATGTAAGAAGATCATGAAAAATGATTTTACAAGCTGTAGCTTAATGAATAGAAAATATTATCTTATTCTTTTCATCTATTCAAACATTTCATCATCACACCATTGTATAAAGAACAGTTGTTTATATTAAGTGAAATTCTCCAAAGCACACTTGTTTAAAAAATCCCCAAGATTTTATGGCAATCTTAATTAAATATCATATTCTTATTTTTAATTACATATAATTAATTACATATAAATACATATGGTGGTATACCACAGTGTTATTCTATAAGGCCAGCAATTGTTTTTCCCCTCACATATCAATATAGTGAACTTGATTATCTCTACTCATTAATAAATTATAATACTTCTGTTAAAAATTACATTCTTCAGAAATTTGATATTTCATTTTATACATCTTTAGTAACTTGGTTACCCTATCAAATTATGTTATGTGTGGTCATATTAGCCAGTATTTAGTGATAAAAAATTTTGGTGGTAATAAGTTTATTTTAGTTTTCGCTTATCAGCAGGAACTATATCTTTGATATCTGCTGATGATCTACCACATAATAAGCCCTACTATATGAAACTTAAAGGCATGCATGTTTTCAAATTAAAACACTGTGAAAATGTATTTTAATACTTTAATATATTTTTAAAGATTAAAATGTTATTAAGTTTCTTATTTTAATATTAAGAATGTATAGAGCAGCTTTTTAGGGATAAAGTTGTAGAATAAAAATGTAGACAAAGAGAGGGAGAACAAATTTAAAAAATATACAGTGCGATAAAAAATGACTTACTGCTGAACTGTACATTTGCAACTTATTGAATTTCATTAACCAATGTCATCATTACAAATTAAAAAAGAATAATAATAAATGTAATGGCAGACTTCTTAACATGTCAGTAAAACATGAAACTCACAATTTATTTACCAAAATCATGTTTTCACTCATATGTCAATTATTCTTGCAAACTCAGGAGCTGGCTTATTTTAAATGGCCTTTCAACCTAAATATAAGATGACATGAATCACCAATAGGAAATCCAATCCCATTGAGCACGTTATGATTTTTATGAGCTTTACCAAAGATGTTTGAAGGCAAAGGGATTGTTCACAAGCATACTACACTGATAAATCCATGTCAGCCTTTCTGTTCTGTGACATTTCTTAGCAAATTGTACTTGACAGCTCTTCTCCAAATGGGCTAAATTGTGTCCTCCACAAATTCATATGTTGAAGCCTTAGCTTCTGAGACTTCAGAATGTAACTTTATTTATATATATGGTCTATATAAGGTTAAATGAGGTCATTAGAGTAGGTCCTGATCCAATATGATTGGTGTCATTATAGATGAGATTAGGACAAAGACAAATACAAGAAAGACCAAGTAAAGACACAGAGAGAAGAGGTCCATCTGCAAGCCAAAGAGAGACCTCAGAAGAAAGTAACCTTGCCAGGACATCCATCTTGGTCTTCTAGCCTCTTGAATTGTGAGAAAATAATTTTTGTTGTTTGAGTAACCAAATTTTTGGTACTTCATTATGGCAGCCCTAACAAAATAACCAGCCTCCCTAGCCAATCCTGTACCTATTGCTTCTTCTCCTTCCTCTTAGATATCATGATAGAGATCATGAGCATATAACTCAAAGTTATAGAAGACTGTCTTTCTTAGAGATCCATAAAATGTTACAGTTTTTGGTTTTTCTATCATAGTTTGGAAATAAAACTGATAGAAGTAGTGACAATGAAAAGTGATAGTCTGTTCAATTATTCCCCTTGGCTTTAAAGATCTATTTGTCTCAAACTTCTAAAATGTGAAGTTTATTCTTATTTTTTTCACTTTCATGTTGAAATACAATCAAAAGAAAATTTAATATAAACTCATTTTTGTGTGCTTTTAAGAAAGGATATGTGTACTGAAATTTCTCTGATATAGGTTTAGAACAAAATAATTCTTTGAGAGACATCATTCAAAATATCTAATACAATTTAAGTATATTAAAACAATATACCTCTCCCTAATTATATACATTCTTGAATATATATCCTGTGAAAGTTTCATGATTTAGGGTTATTTTCTAATAAATGTGCAGAGATGCTATTTCTTTTTTAGACTGGTAAATTATATTCTGTTATATTCTATTTTTTGATTGTTTATGAGCAATTGAGTACTTAAAATAATGCACAAATTTCAACAAACGTCACTGATATATTGATATTAGAGCCAAAAAGAACCCTTAGTTTTTCCTAAACCGTGATGTATATTCACATGGACTCCAGATGTTTCTTTGAATGCTTTTAGTCAGGATTCTGCTGTATGCTTTATTTTGAAGCTTTCAATTGATCTTTCTACTTTCAGTTTCACACTATTTGACTTAACATTCATACTCACTTGAGTGCTCACTGACACTGCACACACACACACACACACCAGCAATAAAGAATATCAAACTCACTAAGACCTCTAATAATATTTTTCCTTGAACCTCTCTGAAAACAACATAAAAGAGAAAATGACTTTATATTTCTCAAAGAAAGGTGTATATCCACTCCTTTACGTCCTTTGTAAAGGTTAAATGTCTTTAATCAAGAGTCCTAATTCCTGGCATAATATTACTTATTCATTTGCACCTTACTGAAGTTGAATTCTTCCTACACCACTGCCAGGTATTCTAATCTGAACCAGTGGACATTATAAGTAATACAGAGATAAAATACATTATACATATTAATGTATTAAATATGTATATTTAATCTTTTCCTTGTTTTGCTTTTTTTTTCTTTCCCTTGCTATTTGGCACTGAGTGCTGCTTAGGTGCTTGTTTCTCTTCTAAGATGGCTACATATAAATGTAGTTCTATGAGCAATATTCTGAAATTATTCACTTACCTTAATGAACATTACTGATAGACAGAAAGCCATGTTAGACTGGGGTTTGGTAGCCACCTGATTTGATTAGAAAGGGAGGCATAAGTGCTATCTTTGCTGGCCTGCAGTATATTAAATTATCAGATTATTCATCCTGTTGGAATAATACTGAATGGCTCTTTAATACTATATCCTATTTGCTATAAATGATATGTACTATGTCATTTTCTATCTATTAAACACTGGAGTTAATGGAAATATTGTGCATGGAGGAGTATGTGGTAGGTGGGGATGAAACAAGCAGATGATGCATGTTTGCTCAAATCTATAGGTACAAATAGCAGAGTTAACAAGAAAAAGTCTGAAATGATTAAAATTTCCTGCCTTCACTAAAGAGGGTACTGAATATCTCAAAAATCTCATATTAAGATAAGTTATTTTCTTTGTTTGGAGGGAGGGTCTAAAAACGTATATCAATACTCCTGATAAATTTATAATTCACATTATTGTATGTTAGTCACATAAGAATAGGCCATTTATTTGATTGTTCAATTTTCAAAACATATGTTTTGTTCTAAATGTAACTGATGATTTTGCTACAATCCAAATTGTAATTAGAAATTGCCTGCCAGTAGTTACCCAACAGATCTTTACACTAGGCTTGACATAAATAATAACGGAGGAAATGAACGGTATCATAAATCTAGTTAGTGACATTTCCTGTGGAATAATATAGAAATCACAGTTCTATTCCAATATTTTAAAAATATTATGGCTGAGGGAACCAAGTCAAAACCAACAAATAATTATCAATGATATCTTTGAGGTTTCTTTAACTCTGCTGACAGTTGAAGACTGAAAAAGCAAAAGCTGTATAAAAAGAAGAAAAAAGAAAAGAAAGAAAAGATATAAATCATGTAGCTCAAAAAGACTTCAAATGTGAAGCATCATTTTCACCTGACTACATCACAGTGATGTACTGTGAAGCTAGGAAGGGAATCGAGGACACTTGGCAAGCTAAAGATAAGGAAATTCAATTTTCCAGTTAAGTAGACGAGAAGAAATGAGAGGTACACTGCTATTTGGATTAGAGTGATATACACATTTTTCCTATTCTTCTAAGGATGATATGGGATCTGCACACTCTAGTGTGAGTCCTCTCCCAGGACTGCTGTTAACTAGTTGTGTTTCTGTGAACAAATCATTTCTGTAGACCTGGATCTTATCTTCCATAAAATGAGAGATTAGAAATAGTCAGTATTCTCATTGCCTTCCACCATGAATTCCTAGGCATACATGAGGATCAGAAGCATTATATATAGCACTGTTTTAAATGAAAAGGGAAATAAGAAAATAACATGTGGCATATTGCTAATGACAAATACAAATTTCATTCTTCTTTGTTTTTCTGATCAGATTATTTTTTCTGTCTATCTATCATCTATCTATCTATCTATCTATCTATCTATCTATCTATCTATCTATCTATCTATCTATCTATAATCTATCATCTATGTCCAGGAGGTGAAAGACTCTATTTATTTGTTTATCTACATATATTTTCTGCATGCATACTACCTGCCTGACACAGTCCAGGGGATCAGGATACAATGGTAAATAAATAAAAAGCCTTGACTTTATGGAACTCATGTCACCTTTTCTGGCTCTTTTAACTTGAGTTGTCTAGATTTAATTCTGCTTAGTAAGATAAAAGTAAGATTCCAAGAGATTTACTTTGTCTTCATTAAAACAAGCAAATATTCAGCTGAAAATTTTCCTTTGCCATTCTCTCTTTCCTCTTTCTCCTGCCCTAATCCTACTTAAGATGCCAATGAAATGCAAGAGTTGTAAAAGTCATATCACAGCTTGGGGTAGATGGGTTTATCTTAAAAATTATATAAACACAACTGCAGAATGTATAGAAAAAGAAAAAATAATGATCACAATATTTGTATTAGTCTTTAGGGCTGCCATAACAGAATACCATAGACTGAGTGGAGTAAACAACAAAAATGTATTTTCTCCCTGTTCTGGAAGCCCAAGATCACAGTGTTGGTAGAGCTGGTTTTTGCTGAGGACTCTATCCTTGGCTTGCAAAACAGCTGCCTTCCTGCTGTGTCCTCACATGGCATTTCCTCTGTGGGCAGGCACATACATGTTATATATATATATAACATTTATATATATAAAACATATATAAATTATTTGCTTTGCCACTATCTATTCCATGTGACACACTTGTTCTGTGATATTGAAACAAATCAATTCAACTCACTAGGCCTGTTTCCTTATCTTTAAAATGAAATTATAATATGTTACTTATAGAACTGAATGAGAAATATGGGAGAAACGCTAGCATATGTTTGGCACATAGTGGATCCTTAGTTAATTACTTGAATTTAAATATACATTTATCTTTTTCTACTAAATCCTAGGCTAGAAATAAAGGGTTACAAAGCTGTCACCTACTTGATGGTACAGGTTTTGTGATGCCTAAAATTTATACATGTGGAAGTCACACTTAAAAAATTAAAAATATATAACATTAGATTAAAACATAAATACTTATCTTGAGAGAATGAGTTCATAGTGAACTACACATTTTAAAAAACTGATAAAAATCATAAAATGCAGAAATATCTTTCTATTTTTGTTAACTGCCTAACATATACCCACAACTTATATTTTATATGTTTTTGGCTAGAGTCTTTAATATTTTTTTATCTGACAATAATTGTGCAATAGAATTTTCCACAGAGAAAATAAAATAAAAAATTGTCTTAGAATTGGTAAGATCAATATTTTTTAATTGACTGACTTCTTTCCTCAATCTTTTATTGTTAATTACATGTGAAATTTTGGGATTGTTGCCAAATTTGAGGAAAACTTAGTTTTCTTCATATAAAAAATGAATGATTTGAAATAATTTTCCACAGATTGACCTCTAGCTTTGAGCACTTAAAAAGTTTCTTGTTTTATCTCAACTACCCACATAAGACACATTCTCATAAAACATTTGGCCCTGAAAATTTATGTCAAATGGCAGAAGAGTCCACACTATAAGCAGTAATAGCACCTGGACAAGTAGTCATAATTTAACTAAACATGAAAGTGACTGAAAACACATTAAGCCTGAACCAAATATACTCTTTGCTAAACTCCCTCTTATCCTAATCCCCGAAATGCTCACAGCTACTACTTCACAGCAATGCCAAAGAAGTAAAAAATTAAGGGAAGAAGTTCAAGTGAAAATAGACAGTAATGTTAGCAACTTTGTTTATATCTATTTTAGTAGCTTCGACAAAGCATGTGACCACGCAAATACATTGGTAAGGCCCTTCTCAGAGACCTGGAAGAGGCTGGTGCAGATGACTGGAATTTATTATTGAGTTCACGCCCATTATTGGCTTCCAGGTAATTCTACTTCTGGTTATGGTGTAAATCTTTGGAATAAGAATATAACAACACAAAGCCATAAAGTGTCTCTGGGTATAATGAAGAGAAGACTAGTTAAAGTAGGTATTGGAGGAGTAGACAGATTCGGAATGAGAGTTGAGGTCTAACTGTATCCTGTTCAAAACTGTGAGCTAAGGAGCTTAGCATTTATAGGGTTATTAATGGAATATTTCAAGTAAGGATGTAATATGATCAATGTGCCTGGAACACACATGAAGAAACTAAGGCAGAGACATTAGATAAACTGAGACTTGGAAAGAAGACAGAGCATGTAAACATGTGAACTGGATATTAATACAGATTTTTCAGTCTCCAAAAATTCATACCAAGCTCTAGTATAAATGACTTAATATTCCTTTTTGAATTTTCCCAACTGCAAATTAAAATGGATTAAATGAGTGCTTCAATATAGTATCACTAAATAGCAAGAAATACATTTGGATTAATTTGTGAAAATGTTAATGTATCTGGAGCAAATGTTAGAAACATTATTTTTTCTTTATTTCTCAGCACTCTAAATTTAACATTAAAATAGAGAAGTGCCTCATATTAGATAAAAATTTTTAAATAATAATTCCATAGTAAGATCATATTTAAAAGTGGTGAATACACAAAGTTTGCTAACATATGAATTATGTAGTGGCATATACAAAGACAAAAAGTTATCCTTTAATTTATCCTATATTTATCAGTTTAATTGATCAGGTGTGCCTAAAGCAAGGACCACTAAGGTCCTTTTCAAAAAATAATGGCCCAGGAAATGAGTTAAAAAAAATTGTTTTCCAAAGTATTTCCCTTTTATTTATTTTTTGCCAGATTTATTGAGATATAATTTACAGAGAGTGAAATAAACTTTAAGTGGACATTTCAATGAATTCAAATACACATACATAGTCAAGTAACCATCACCACAATTGCAATACAATTAGCCCAAAACATTCTCTTATACTCCTTCTAGTCAATTCATACCCCTCTGCCACCTCTAGTCAGTGGCAACCACTATGTGTTTCCTGTCTTTTTGCAAAATGTCATATAAATGGAATCATACATAGGCAGGTTTAGTTTGTTTGTTTTCCATCTGGATTCTTTAAATTAGTATGACAATTTTGAATTAATCTAGGTTGATGCATATATAAGTAATTTGCTTTTTTTATTGTTTAGTAGTACTCTACTATATAGTACTGCTATGATTTATTTATTCATTTTCCAGTTAAAGGTCATTTCATTATTACCAGTTTGTGGTTGTCATAAATAATGCTGCAATAAAAAATTTATATAAAAATATTTTTGAAGACATAGATTGTCATTTCTCTTGGGTTATTACCAAGGAGTGTGATTGCTTGGTAAAATTTTAAGTGTTTATTTTTATAGGAAGTGACTATATTGCTTTTCAAAGTGGTTATATTATTTTGCATTCCCATCAGCCCTGTATGAGTGCAAGCAACTTTGTAACCACACTGCTTTTTTTAGTGTTCTAAAATCTCAAACTATTACTATTCCTCTTTTAATTTCTATAGGCTTTAGATTTGCATATTCCAAGGTCTATTATTAAGTATATACACAATTAAGAAACATATATTCATGATGAAATAACCATTCTATAATTATGAAGTATCCCTCTTCATAAAATGAAGGGAATTTGCAGATGCAGTTAAGATCCAAAACCCATTAATTTTGAGTTAAATAGAAGGGCAATTATCTTTAGTAGGGCTAAATTAACCAAAGGAACGCAGTCCTTCCTGAAGTCAGATATTCTATGTTGCTGTCTTTTAATGAGTAAACTCCCACGAAGTAAGTAGCCATGCTGGGGAAGCCAACATTTCAAGGAATCATGGTAGCCAGGAAATGAAGCCTCAGTCCAACAGCTACAAGGAAATGAAAAATGCCAATAACCGAGGGAATACGGTAGTGGATCTTTCCCCAGTCCAGTCCCTGATTAGACTGCAGTTTCAGCCAACCACTGTATTGCAGACTGGCGAGATTGTGAAGCACAAAGCCTAATTAAGTTATCCCTGGAGTTTTGGCCTACAGAAACTGTGAGATAATAAATGCGTGAGCTTTTATTTTATAAACCACTACGTCTGTGTTCATTTATAACACAAAATTAACCACTATCTTTAGAATCCTTAAGAAACCAGACTTAGTGTGGACATCTCAGTTCAGCTGTACTGCCAAGGTACTTATAAGGACTCACTATATTATCGTGTACATGGTGTACACGTTCTAACATACATGTTACAGTATGTGTTTTTGCCATTTATCCACAGGGGAGCCACCTTTATCCTATTTGTTTACTGCTAATCCTGGCCTTCTCTTATTGTTTCCCTGTCTCTCTGTTTCCCTCTCTCCTTCTTGGTATGTGTTATATTTTATCTATACCTAGTTAATGTGCAAATGGGAGCAGAGCTATTATAATATATAATTATAAAATAATATACTGATATATAAACACTTCAATATCTGTGTGGTAATGAAATAACTCTTCAACTAGATTCATTCTTCACCTTTGAAATGAGATATCCAAATAGTACAAATTCTGTTTTTCAAATGTGAAAAAGTAATAAAAATAAGACTTTTGATTGGCATACTTGTGTTCAATTTTTAAGTAAATGGTAATTAGGAAACTATAAATTTAATAAAGCATAAGAAAAAATTAACTTTCCAATTTCCTTATAGCTGGAGTTGCTCTGAATGTTCTGGCTTTAAACTCAATTTGCCTGTCCAGTCTCTGGAATCTTCTACAAACCTAGTTTAGCATGAGACTTAGATTTATGTATTTATGTATTGTTAATACATATCTTGAACCAAGACATCTTATTATCATTTTACTCTTCCTAATGTTGACATGAGGCATTTTATTCCCTGAACTGACTATGCAAATTCACACTTCAAATAAAGTCTCCCTAAATCTCAAATCACTAAGAGTTTGCTCAGTGGTATTATTTCACCAAAATTTCACTATTAATATTCTTTAGCAAATAGATCTCATCAGAATTGATTTTTTTTCTTTTTAAAATGTGGAGTTCTGGAACAAAATATAAAGTTACATAAAAATGTAGTTTCTATAAACCTGCAATGGATTAAAAGTGTGTAAAATTTCAGAAGTTAAAATGTTCATCAATATTGAATATAATCTTAAATCTCTCTCTTTCTCAGATAAAACTACCTCCTTTTCTCTCTCTCTGTTAAAAATAGCATCCATGGGAAAAGAGATTCAGTATGATGAACCAAAGACCAAAGCCTACAGAATATTATATTTTTGTCTCCTCACTACTCTTCTGAGAGACATAGTAAGACTAAAATAGAGTGTAGTTTTGAATGTTGGATGTTTTTTTTCAAAAGCAAAGCTGTTATAAAATAAAAATAAATTGTGTTGAGTTAGTTAAATTTAAGAGTCAACCACCTAGGTTAAATGACATATGAAATGACATATAGGAGTCATTTTGCATCAAAATAAAAATGTTTCTTCAGCTGCTGAAGTGAATCTTAAACCACTGAGAGTCTGCACATGTAACAAAATGCTCTGCCTGAGCAATCCTGTCAAAAGGGACAGTAATGTCAGATCGAGCTCTATAGGCTTCCTGATTAATAGAAGTTCTCATATGATGGAGTAAGTTACAACCTTAATGTACAAATAATGAACCTCTATTAAAAGGAAGGGTATAATAAATCAAAATACTGTAGGAAAACCATAAACCTGTGGCAATGTAATGGCCACCAGGGCTCAAGCTATATTAATCTTGTGTGGTGCAATATCATTTCTCTAGGAGAGACAACTAAATATATCTCATGTGAAAGTGAATTATGAGTGTGATAAAGGTTCTGGACTATTCATTTAAGTTAATAGCAAGGTTCATATTGAGATACCCCCTGGTTAACTCCTCCTCTCCATCTGCCTTGAACTCTGCTTTGGCTAAGATAACGACTAGCTCAATCTTCATTCTAAACCTTCCATTCGTCTGAAATGTCCTTAGGAAAAAGGGGGAAGAAAAAGATAGGGCACTAAAAGTAAACGTAAATAATCTCCCCTTCAGAATAATTTTTGCTTTATTTTTCCTCAGTTTACTGCACCTGTTAATTTTTATTTAAACCTTCCTGATATATATTCTATCTTTACTTATTGTTACACACACAATTTCATAGCATTTTAGTACTGTGTCTAGCATTGAAATTTATGCCTTTTGATACGCTTCCTGAATATTTTTCTACTACCAACTGCATATGGGAAATAAATGTCCCATATTAATTTCTAATGAATAAAGAAGATATTTAACACAAAATAACATCGCATTTGTTTGAATACTTTTTTTTTTACTTACAGTTTACAGCTCTGATGTGTCCTAATTTAAAACTGTCTCTCATGGATAAGACTAATTCTAGCAGAACAGAAAATTCAAGTTGATAGTTTACATATTGTGTGCTTATTAAAAACATTTTAATTCAATTTTATTCTGTTAGACATTGCTCATGGTGTGATCTGTGTACTTCAACCTCATCTATAGCAAGATATAATACTCTTTGTTTCTTTTAGGAGTACATGTGTTCTTATGGTTGTAGCAGGCATGTATTTGAATCATTTCATTATTTATTTGCCTATAAATGCATTTAAACTTTGTTCTAGAACCTCTAATTCATTTCTATATTGGATACTTGTATATTAGCAATTCAAATACATCTCAGTTATTCCCAGATTTGTGTCCCCAAGTCTCCTTTGGTGACTTAATTCAGAATAGCACCTCTGTCTCCTTTCATTTTGTACCACAGTGATCCATTCTTCTAGGCTCATTCTAGTTCCCATCCTGAATTCTACAGTATTGTGGAATCTCAGATGGCCTTTGGTTATAAACAACAGTCTGTTTTAATATTTATGATGTCAGTTTCACCATGATCTCAGGATAACAAGCTTTAAAAGCTTTAACCCTTAGTGTTTGAATTTTGAAGGCATTATAGAATTCCTAGATCCTAGGATGAGGCTAGCATAGGCGTAGGAGTAGAAAGTGAGGGAACTGTTATTTTCCTGCTTGGTTTTGTGACACAGTAGGCTGAGAAAGGTGATGGGGATTTTTATGACTTAAATTTATCTATCATAAAGGAATCTGCCATGTTTAATTTAATGTAAACACACAAACAAATAGGATAATTCCATATAGTGGTAATAACAAAGCAGATGATATAATGTGGTTATGTATAATACATAAGTAACTGGGTAAATTCTTTGTCTAGGATGAGAAATCCATCCTGAAAAAGTGATATTTGAGATGGCAATTAAATTAATGGAGTCAGGCATATAAACACTTGACTTTAAAATCAGAAAAGAAAACAAACAAACAAAACCCCCAAATTACCACCCCCATCAAAGAAAAAAAAAAAAGTTCCAAAAGAGAAAACTACTTTGTGTTTTTGAGAGACAGAAAGAAATTCATTTTGGCTAAGGCACTATATATTAGGTAGAAAGTATAGATGTGCCCAAATAAGGTTCAAAAGCCAAAGTTGTAGGCCATTATGGGGAATTTGGGATTTTCACTTTAAAAACTTTCTGTGACTGCTTTATGAAAAGAGAAATGGAAAAGCCCAAGAGAGGAGGTAGATGTATCACTTTGGAGGCTGGGGTTAGAGTTTCCTAGAGGAGAAGTGATCATAGCTTAAAACAGGATTATAGCCCCAGAGAGAATGAGAACTACTCAAAACAGAGGTATCCAGGCTTAAGCACATTTCAAAAATTATGTGTTCATGTTCAAGGTATGACTGGTTTAATTATTTAATGGAGACTACTTTAAAAACATATTTATTATAGGTGGCGAAAATCAGAGGCTTTGTTTCGGCCATGTTAACACTGAGTGACGATTGCCAAGTTATCTTGAGGTAGGTGCTAAATAGTTAAATTTGAATGAAGAGATGATTGAATAAATCAATGAGATGCCTACAAAACCCAATTGGAGAGAATATATGAATATATGTCTGTATCTATAATGTGAATATACACATATCAATATGTACATATATCTATGTGTATGTATATTATAGACAGATGATAGATAGGTGATAGAGAGATAGATAGATGATAGATAGATAGATTCCTAGGAGAGTATTATTAGTAGTTTTGGACTGGGAATATAGTTTTGGGAATAGATACATTCAGAAATCACTAGAGAACACCAGAATCTAGAATTATAATAGATAAAAAGATACGATAAAGATGCTGAGAAAAAGTAAGCCTTAAAATTAGAAAAAAGACCAAGTGACTATAGTGTCATGAAATGTTATCCTACAACACACCAACACGATTAATCAAAATATCAAAAGATCATATATCCATTCAATAAAACCTACTCAATTCTTATAGGTCTCTGTTCCAGTTCCTGAGACAGAGGGAACAAAAAGGATGCATAGGGTATGGACACTGTCTTTGAGACACTCATTCTAATGGGAGGGTAAGGACATAAATAGATAAATTTCAAAAGAAATCCCTCTACTGGATATTTACCCCCAAAGACTTGAAAACCCATACTCTGTGCAAAGATATTTACACAATGATGTTCATAGCAGCATTATTCACGGTGGCCAAGACATGGAAGCAACTGTAGTGTCCTATAGCAGATGACTGGATAAAGAAGCTGTGGTACATATATACAATGGAATATTACTCAGTTATGAGAAGAGATGGAATACTTCCCTTTGCAACAAAGTGGATGGATCTTGAGATAATCATACTAAGTGAAATAAGCTAGACAGAAAAAGTTGAAAACCACATGCTATCACTTATTTGTGAGATATAAACCTAAAAGCAACAAATAAACATGACAAATAGTGACTCATGGACATGGACAAGAGATTAGTGGTTATCAGAGGGTAAGGGGAGAAGGGGAAAGGGTGAGGTAGATCGGGTAAAAAGGGTCAAATATGTGATAACAGAAAGAAATCTAACTATGGGTGGTAAACACATAATATATATGCCTTACTATTAAATTGCATATCTAAAATTTACTACCTTTTGTTAACCAATGTCACCATAATAAAAAAAAGAGAGAGAAAGTCTTGTCACAATTTTAGTAATCACCTGTTCTGAAATGTTTTGAAGAGAAGGTGAAACTGAGTGTCTTCAAAACATCTAAAATGTCTAGTACAAGGTGACAAGAGCCCAACCAAGCTCCTGGTTCTAGTGAAAATAAAGAAAAACATAAAATATTCTTTGGAATCTATCCCTTGTTTGTGTGTGGTAATACAGTATTTATCCTTTAAATATAGATTATCCACTGATATAGTAAACCAAGTTTAAAAAGCAGAAATCAAATAAATATTAACTCAACTATTTATAAGTTATGATACTGACCAACTTAAATCCACTCTGAAAGGTCTAGAGATTCAGGTGGTTAAACTCTATAAATCATTACTGTGGACTATTAATATAATATTAAATAAAAAGTTTTAAACTATTGTATTTTTATGATATTATCTCAAAGAATATATGATAAACTTTACATCTGAATCGTAGAATAAAATAGAGGAATATGCAAATTGTGCAAGGAATTAAAATGTTTTTATTGGTAGGATCCCATGACAGAAGCTGAACATTAAAATGCACCTTGCCACAGAATCTGAAGGATTCTGTGAAAAACTGCAATGCTATTTATAATGTCCTATATGAGAGTATCTATGAAAAAATAATCACATGTATTTTGAGTTCAAAATAAAAACAAAGCAAATGTGAATATATCATTATGCTAAACTTGAAGACACTTTAAATGACAATGTTAATGCATGCATTTTCTATAAAATGATGGTGATGAAATAAAATATTTCTCTATAGAAATGGATGTCATTTGTCAGGCTAAGCTGAGCTTTTTGCTGTGCACTCATCTGCCATATAAGAGTGATGAAAGCCACAAAGAGCCCAACAGACTCTATTTGTTTTTTGGACTAATGACAGTGGCTTTCTGCAACAAAACAATGATTCAATGTAGTGTATATACTCTAAACAATTAAAAATTCTCAAACACAAAAATTCTGAAAAAGATTCATTTAATTAGAATATTTAGTGAAAAAAATTATAATTTTATTTGCCACAGAAAATTATATTAAAATATTGTCACAACATTTTAGCTAACACTCACACATATAGTCAATATTTAAATATGCAGGGGAAGTTAAAAACTTCCCCTCTTGTTTATCAAAAATACTCATAGATCTTTAGCAAAGCTACTGAACATCACTTGAGTTAATTAATTATATTCAATTAATACAGACATAATGATTCAATGTATGGATGCATAACTTTTATCTAAATACTCTCCTGTTATATATTTAGGTTGTTACTAATACTTGTGACTTAAATATGTTTCAATTCTACGGAAATGCTAAAATAGATTTGCAATTAGACATGCTCTCTTATTTTCTTCTATTTTTGTTTCCTTAATTTTATTTTTTCTGTTTTATTTCAAAGTCAAAGTCAAGCCACTGAATCATTCTATATTATCTAGTAGTTGCAGCATTAAGGGATCAGTGACATAAAAAAAAAAGATCAGGCTTAATTCTAGATCAATATAATTCTTGTTGCTCACACACTGGATATAGTATTTAATTTGTAGTTTCACTTTAGGAGACCTACGATTTGTAGATAAACAATTTGTAAACAAGACGAAGCTACATCATTTGAAGAACTGTGAAACTTAATAGAGTTACATTTTCAATTCTCTCTACATAACCTATTAGAATTTAAATACTTCCTGAGTCTGTTTCCTCATGTGAATAAATAAACATAACTATACATAGGAAATTTCAATAAAAAACAAACAAACATGTAAAGAGAAGCAAAATGTCTAGTATATAAAAGAAATTCAATAAATGGCCAAAATTATTTTTATGGGTTCATTTTATTCTTCCTAGAATATGAAGTTTTAAAATCACCCTCAGAGATAACAGACTATAATCAACCTAAATTAAATATATATGGTTACTCAATAATTAAAATTACCTTCCTTTTACAAATAATCAGCTGATGTGACTAGATAGTCTTTTATTTAAGAAGGTCAATACTTCCTACGAATCCAATAAAAGTTAAGTTAGTGCTATTCTTAAGAAAGCTTATCCTGGATAATAGGGAAATGTGAAGAAAAAATATTCAGTTGGTAACAAATATTAATACCATGTATAATAAATCAAACATAATACATAACGAAAAAATTATCAAATATATTTTAGATATTTTCTTAGTTAAAACTGTGTTATACAAGTTCTAGTTATTTATAACAACTCGATCATCAACCTAAAACTAACAAAATCCTTTAAGTAATAACATTTTAAGTTTATCTATGAATAGTGAGAAACTGAATATACAGACAATAGCCAGACCATAAATATGAGAACTATGACTCACAGCCTACAGCAACCAGCTCAGGAACTCATCTCATCTAAAATAACCAGCCCAGGAACCCAACCTACTCTCCGCAAGTCAAACTTATAGGAAGTCAGACCACTCACTCTCAGGAAGCCAAATAACCCTGTAATTATCAGCCTAAAATAGCCAGAACTTGATCAATAACTCAGCTTCTCTAATTTCTATCTCTGCTTTCAATACAGGACCAACCAGAGAAAGCCATATATACATGCCTATTCGATTACATAGGTTGCCCTGTTTCTGGTTAGTTCACCTGCAGTTTCCATGTGCTAACAACCTCCAATCAGGACCTACTTGAAGCTTAACTCTGCCTCAGCCTCATTAGAGATTTCCATTCTTCTAACTGCCTTTGAGTTTGTGTGCAGGTGATGATGATGAAAAAATAGCCTTTATATGTTCCTATTTGGTTAGTCTTTATTTATTTCTACAAACACACACAAAAGATAAAATGATTAATAATTTTTAATTAGAACCAAACCTAAAAATGAGAATACAGAATCAATGTAGATCAGTGAATGATGCAATCTCACCAATTTGTCTTGCATCAAATTGGCACCATGCAGTAGCCATATCCCGTCTTAACATTTAAAAGCATGACCAGGCTGTTAGCATATCCCTCACACAAAGGGCCTAGAGAAATAAAATGTTAATAGTGAAGTAGTATAAGCTTCTCCACAAACTAATAAAAAATAACTTTGTATTTTTTCTTTTATTTTTTCAAATCATTGTTTAAATACGGGTATTAAGGCTGAAATAAGTATTATCTCTGAAAATTCTTTCTGTGTAGCTCATATGGAATACACACATCTAAACCAAATAATTATTCAGAGAAGTAAATGACTACCAAATCAAGACCCCTGGAAAATGACTGAGCATTGGAGTATGTCTCATAGAATATATATATATATATATATATATATATATATATATATATATATATATAATATATTACAGGGACCAAAGCAACTAACCAGATTATACATATGAAACTTTTTAAAACTACCTGAATCAAAGGAAAATATAGTCTATTTTTCCCCCTCCTTCTCCAATAAAATTATTAAATGCCAAATCACTATGAGTTTTTGACAAAGGGATACAAGAGTAATACAAAATAACAATACTATACATTTAGGACAAATTACACACTTAGTATTGGGCAAGGTTCTTGCAAATCTAGTAAATGACTTAATGAACAACTTCATTCAATGAACTACTTGACTATTTGGAAGCCTATGATATAGACTTTCTGTTTTGCCCATGATCGTGTGTTACATCCCAAATTCTGTTCAATAGCCATTTAAAATGAAAATATATTAAACAATACATAAAGTACTCCAGTTGAGACTACTAAGCTACTTTAAAAACCATAACTCTTCTCAAATTCACTGTTTAAAAAATGTACATATGTATAAAAACAGCACCAATTGCTCTGAAATATATATATATATCTATGTCTATCTATCTATCTATCTATCTATCTATCTATCTATCTATCATCTATCTATCTATTTAATATGAAGTGAAAAACACAACTTCTCACCTTTCTGTTTATGTACGTCTACAATGAAAATGTGAAATTTTTAAGTAAGAAGATGTAGGTAATCAGGTAGTAGGTGCTATTCAGAGTTACCACCATGCTTAGTCTAAATGATCAATGCTTAATACAGTTGGGAAAAAAAAATCTAGACGTACAAACTAATATTTAATTAAGGTGATTGTGCTATAAAGAAAAAAAAAAGAATGATAAAAGAAAAAGAAACTGTTATACTTCTATTTTCAAAAGTAATAACTGTTGGATACATTCACATGTTATAAATGTCATTCGTACGTAATGGTAATTATAGTATGACAAGTTTTATGGTTGAATTTTAGTCCTTGTTTACTTTTTCAGATGTGATATATTTCATGTAAAGAAAAATAAACTTTCTACAATCAATTATAAAATTGATTTTGAATGTTCTACAAGACACAGCAGAGGACATTGTGGGAATCTCTCTTTTCCTTTTTAACTCATATTGAAATTTAATTTCATTAAGTAGCCTACAAAATAATTTAAGCCACAATTAAATATCCCAGTGTGTGAAATGTGTTGCAAAAAGATTACTTTAAAAAACTAGCATTTATGTATTTCTACAGAATTCATGTAACATACTTCACAGGAAAAGTTTATGGTTCTATACAGAAAAAATCAAATTAAAAAAGTAAAAATGCATTATAAAGAAACCCAGAAAAATAAACTGTGACTAAAAAAATTTTTAAAAATAACAAATGAAGAACAATTTTTAATTACAAGTGATAATGAACTATTATTTAGTAATGGATTCTCTAGAAATATCTCAGTTTTAGTTAAGTCATCTTTTCTGGACATTTTAATTTCTTTACCAATGCAAGAGTTTTACTATTGACAATTCATTTTGCTTATTAAGTTCTACTTGTCCATTGTGTGGTCACCACTGTTTAATATGCAGCTATCAAATTGTATGTGCACAAAAACATAGGTGACAAAACATTAGCGCTTACAAGATTATGAAAAAAACAGTAAACATCGGGGTAATTTTTAACTAGAACATTTACTGTGGTGAATATTGTAATATATGAAATGTGAATTTTTTCTTATGAGAGTCTGAAAAATCAGACAGTATCTTAATCGCATGGCATGTCAATATATAAAAACTGTTCCTATCAAATATGTCACTGAAAGTGACACAATCACACACTTAGAAAACTATCTTTGATGGAGTAGCCAAATAAATGTAATAACAATGTATGGTAACCTATTATCAACCTACTTTAAAATTTTAGTTTTTAAACTTAGTTCCTGGTGTTTTGGGATTTAAAAACAAAGTCTAAGTGACAGATTACTATTTCATCATTTTTGTTCTTAGTATACAAATGTCATAAAAATAAATGAGATATTCTTCAATATCTTCAACTGTCAATATTAATTTGTCTAAGAAATTAGATTTCTTAGACAGTAAAAATACAAAAACATTATTTCTTTTTAGTCTCATTTTGAAGCATGTCATATTTATCACCCAGCAAATATATTTTAATACCATACACTTTTGCTCAATAATTTCATTTCCAACAGTGTTAAGCAATTTAAGTCCAGTATGTTTATAAAATTTTATCCCATTTTTTTCTGTGACAATGCATTTAGATTTGAGAACACACTCTAATTCTAACTTCATTAGTGCAATTAATGACATAAATTAAACAAGAATATTCATAAATCATTGAAATGAATCTTAAAATGACTTTGATAAGCAGCTTACCTAATCTTCCCTCAGTTTCCCTCTTCATGATAATATTTGATCTCTGCATTAGAACAAATGAAATTATATTTATGAAAGTGTCTGGAATTCTTTAAGCTCAAAGTTTCTACGCATATATTTTTATTATAATTTCTATGCACATTTCATGTGTACATAACTCAAATGAAAGTCAGTAAAGGTTACATGCATAAGAGATCCATTCAGTTAGAATTGATTTACATTAAACAATGTCAACAGAAATCGTCATAATGTTTAAAAAAGATTATAGATTTGGTGTGTGTGCACATGAATGCTCCTATATATCTGTTTATAATTATATTACAATACTTACTGAAAATGCTCGTTTAAAATTAACACTTTTTTTAAAAGACAATTTGAGAAATCTGTCAAACCAAATTATTTTTAAAATCCATATTTTGCATTAATAAACAAAATAAACTTTCTTTAAAGGGGAAGAACAAAAAAATGAAATTATATTTTAAAGCAATACTACACATTCTATATATTTTTATACTTCCAACATATTGTGCAAAACAATATTTTTTCCAAGTAAATCCCCTAATTTCTTTTCTTCCCAGCTACTAATCCAAGTTCTTCTAATCAGGGTAAAATATACAGGGAAAATAATTAAACTAGTTTTAAAAATACAAGCATTATTAACATAGCACTTTTAGTAAATACACTGCTATCATGGCTAATCACAAAATCTATCATAATTTTATATATCTATATAATTTAATAAATTTTGTTCATGGCTCAATATAAAATTAATATGAATGTTCTTTGGTAAGAATATATTATTGCTTACTTCAAAGGTATTAGAAATATTTCACTTCTTCCTGTGGTTTCCAGCAATACCACACATATAATTCTACTTGTCCTAAGAAGTTTGTAGACCACAGCTATGAAGAAGCAAGGATGTAGATATTTTACGTAAAAATTATTTTAAAGTTAAGGTCTACTAAAATTTAAGAAATTAATGTTGCAATATATTAGAAAGCAAACCAAACCAAAGAACCCACGATCACTCCATGTTAGTCAGCTGTCTTTCACCATTATTTTTGTTTTTCTTCCTATTTCAGAAATGAGAGAAGAACATGGAGAGACAGGGGTAGAGAATCAATAAATAGGGAAGTAGTTTAAGATCTCATTTGCTTCTTAATGCTCCTCAAATCACACAGTATTAGCATTAAAAGAGATTTTTGGACAAGCTTCATGGAAAAAAATTAATTAAACCACACATTTAACATTTTAAACCAGAATATCTTATTCACTAACCCACCTTTCATCATTCATCCACATCTCTTGAAAACTGTTACAAACTCAAAGGCATGAAAATTATTCCACAATTAAATTTCAATATAAAAATTATTTATTAAAATTCATGAAGTAGTAAATAAATAATATAGCTGTAGACTCAATTAATTTTGCATTTAATTTTAATTATGTCAACTAAATCATTCCTCAAAATAACATAGCAAATATTTTTTTAAAAAACTACATAGAAAATATCTGAAAAGACCCCTTAATCATTTCTTTCACATCCTGCTAATATTGAAAGCATAAGTTTAGGAGTTTGAAAATGTGAGAAGACTGTTTTATAAACATAATAATGGGTTAATCAATACATTTATAAGACTTTACATTAAATTAATTAAATTCTTCTTCCACTATTTCTCCCAAGTTTCAAAAGAGGAAACGAAGTTACAAATAAATACTCAATTTTCTCAGAGTCACAAGCTAATAAAAAGTAGAACTGGTCATTGAACCAAAAAGGTCAAATATCAGATCTTGTGTTTTACTATCAGGATACACAACATAACATCTTAAGTCTATTCTGTAAAAATGAAAACCATAGGAATCTGTTTCATAAATTTGGACTGAGGAGTACCATTCCTGGTTAAAAAAAAAAAAAGTGTTTGAAGTTTCAGGCATGACTATAGAACATTACAAAGACTTTACAGGGCAGGGCTGGCAGGGAAAGGCCCTTCACCTAGCAAACTTGGTACCCAGTGAGGGCAATGAAGTCTCCGAAGGGAATTGTAGTCAAGGATCTGGGCTCTCTGGCCAGCTATGCTCTTATACTCCATAGCTCCCTTCCTAGCCCAGGTGCCTTAAACCCTCTGACAGGATGCCTTCAGCAGAGGTCTTCTTCAGGTTACCCTGCTGAAGCTGCCTTATCAGAGGTAGGGCAGAACCTTAAAGACGCTTTTTCTCCACTCCAAATCAGTATTTAGTACTTCTCCACTCATAGTCCCTCCTCTTTGTCCTCTCCAACTTCCCCTGAGTTCATAAAATTGCAGAAGCCTTTTGTTTGGGGCTCGCTTGGCAGTGAGGTGACCTCCACATCTGAGTTGATTTACTTGACCCCCAACATGCCTTTCCTTGGGGTCAAAAATGAAACAGAGAGGAGGAGACAGTGACGGTGTGCCTTTTGTTTATACTATTGCAGTAAATGATAAAAGGCCTGACCATTTGATTTTGTCTTATAGTCTTAACAAGCTACTCTAACACCTGGGAGCTCAGTGTGCTCAGGCTCAGCTGGACTCCTGAGAAGTACATGTTTGACCACATCAAGTTCTTAGAAAACGAGAAAGAAAGACAATCCAAAAATATCTACTGAAATAATAGCATCACTGGGAGAAACTAAAGAATGATGAAGATTACAACCATGTTGAGAAGTTCTGTGGTCAGTGTTAGCCTGGGAGGTGAAAATTCAAAGACTGAATTTAGGTTATACTTTAGAAAAAAGTATTATGAAAGACAGATGAGATGATACCCAGGAGTGATAGAATCAAGGAATTTTTCATTTTAAATTATGGTGAGACTGAGGTGCTGTGATGTGAAAAGTGAGTAGGTCAGAAAATTCTAAAGGTAAAGGAGAAACAATATTAAATAATACTATGGTTCAAAAATAGTAGAGGAGGCCCAAGTACATTGTATCCTTGCCCAGGAAGGAAGAGGGACCAGGTCTTCACTAAACTGGAGGAAAAAGTAAAGAAGGTGTATAGATGTGGACAAACTTGGAGATTTGATGGTAGCAAATTCAGGTTGTACTTATTCCATAACTTACAATTTATTACTGTGGAAGTTGTGGTAGTTATCTGCTAAAACAAATACATATATTAGGAAGGAACAGATATTGGGAAGAGTATGACAGGTGTGAAAGAATCAAGAAGTGGGTGTGTCCTCTACAAAGTTTACATGTAATGCTGCCGAAGATGGAACACTCAATACAGGAAGAAGAGTTCAATATTCAGTATAAACAGCTAGTTCTCCAAAGTTCCCCAATACCCTTTCAAATACTTGCAATGTGGCATCTTGCCTTCATAAACCTCTCACAAGGCAATGGCTCATTTCTATTTGGAAAGTGAACTCCACAGTTTCTGGTCTCAGGGGTAATAGCCAAAGGAGAGGCTGGGTGGTCACATGGTTCCACTGTAAATGTGTATCATTTGAAAATCTGACAAATGAAAACTGAAATCCACAGCCTCCTTCTCTGGTCTAGTTCCAGAACACATAAAGTCAGGCTCATACTGTCCAAACAGGATATAAGAGGATCATAAAGGATGACTTTACTCATAGGAGAGACTATAAGGAGAACCCTACTAAAAGGCCTAATTAATTATTCTGCAACGGTGCCCACTTGGGGCAATGAGTATTTTCATTGAAAATAAACCTTTAAACAAGCTTTTCAGTTTCTATTCATATATTGACCATAATACATTTGACAAAAGACTCTAATTCAAAATACAGAGGTGAAAAGCATAGATTGGTATATAGACTCAGAGATGTGTATGAATTATAATAATTAACAGATTAGTATTTCAAAGAAATTTTATACCTTCGAAATTTAAGAGAAGATAATACAAAAATGAGAAAATAACCAGGTAATAATAACAGAAACAACAGTAGTTCCTGGTATCAAAAAAAAAAAAAACAAAAAAAAAGGATAGCAAAATTTTAAAAACTCAGCAAAGAACTAAAAGATAAAAATATCTGAGGAAATTCCCAAAAGATGGAAAATTTATAATTATCAATTTGAAATTAAACAACATTCATAAAAATAAAAAAATAAGAAAAATAGATGACCAATGTTATAGTGACAAAAGGATAAGCATTAGAAAAGAAATATTTAAAAAAATAGACATTAATTCATGAATCTTAACAATCAAAGAATGGGGAATGTTGTCAGAGAGGTAAAAGAACTTAGTGAGGAGGATATTACCAGTGTTTTAGAGTCCTCGTGGTTGATTCCTTCTTGTTATTTAGAGGTCAGTTGACTTACCAGCTCTCTAGAGCAACTTTTCTAAACCACCTAATCTAAAGCAAATATTGACCTATTAAAAATATCACATTAAAATTATTTACATATTTATCAATGTCATGTTCTTTTTATTCCCTATTTCCACACACTAGAATTTATGTCCTATGAGAACTAGAAGTATATTTGTTCTGTTAAACTGCTTAGAAGAGTTCCTAGCATATCAAGAGTTACCTAATAATTTTCAGTTATATTTTTTGTTGCTGTTTAGTTTGGGTTCCTTCATTTTAAGTATGTTAGTTGATATTACCTCGACACGTAATTATGAGTTACTATGATTATCTTTCCTCTTTTAAAATGTTTGCAAAATACTACCAATGTAGTTAATCCCTTTTATTTTGTTAATGTAAACAGCATTCCTCTTCTAAAAAAACTACTTCATTTCATTCAGTTACTTATTTCTTTTTACAAATATCCACCTGCAAATTTAAATGACTTTTGCTTTCTAATTTAATAGTGCAACATTACTTTTTTTCTTTTCTCCCAGTTTTAAAAAAGTTAGTGTTTACTTTTTCAATGTTAACAGATATTCCTAAAAGATGGAAAATGTGGGAGTTGGCAAGAGTCATAGGTGAATTCCTGCTTAAGCAAGAACCTATTAATAGTGTCAGGTATTTAGGTACAATGCTGGGTACAAGTCACCCAAAACTCCTGGAAGAGAAAAAAACAAAAATTATATTAAAGCAGTAAAGTCTGTATCATTACTTCACTTTTTAAAATGGTTTGTTTTATTATTTAAAAAAATAAAATAAATTCTGTGCAACATTTAGAATATCTTGGCATTCTATGCATTCTAAAAATTACTGCCCACAATTAATTTATACTTAATCGTTCTGAGAACAGATGGCAAAATTAAATAGCTTTTACATATGCAGAATCAAATAAGCAAGCTTGTTATTGAAAATTCATAGTGAGATATTTTAACAAGATAGCCACTTGTCTAAATTAAAAATTTGAATTCTTACCTTTTACATTTTTTCCAGATATTTGTCTGTCCTCAGTAATTTAAAAAATTAATGTTTAACCTTGCTTCTTTTACAATTATCTAATTCATCTAATTGTCCATTCAATCTGTCTTTTAATATGTTCCAATATTCAAATTATTACACATGATTACAAATGACACAAGTGTTTGAAAGGACTCTGTTGCAGATGGTTAATTTCTTATTAATGGGTAGAAATGTGCCTTTCATAAATCTTATTTTGAGAAGAAAAAACAATCAGTTATTTTGCCTAACAGAGCAATTTAATGATTATACATATTTCTGTCTCATCTTGACCTAATCACAAAACTTATGAATTCTGACTTATAAATTACTTTCAAACTCTTGTATTTATCTCTGGTAGGCAGAATAATGGCCCTCTGAAAGCACCCATATCCTTATTCCCAGAACCTGTGACTATCTTATGTTACATGACAAGGGGAAATTAAGGTTGCTAATCAGTTGACCTCAAGATGGAGAGATTATCTTGGATTATCCAGTGGGCCCAAAATAAGCACAGGTTTTAAAAGTAAAAGAGGAAAGGAGGAAAGTCTGGAAGGACTTTCCATGAGCCATGAAATGTATGGAGCCTAGAAACAGTAAAATGGCAGAAAACAAATTCTCCCCTAAGGGCCTCCAGAATGATACACCCCTGCTGCTACCATGGTTTTAGTCCATTTCACACTTCTGAGTTCCATACTCTAAGATAATTTATCTGTGTTTTTAAGTTACTAAGTTAGTGGGAATTTATTAAGTTAGCAGTAATAGAAAACTAATACATTGCCTATTTTCTTATATTCCTCATTGTCCTCATGCTTCTTCCCACTCAGTGTTATATATCTCACTCAATATAAATACCCATTCTGCTATGAGTTGAATGTTCAAATAATGTGCAACTAACTATTCAAAGCTACCAGTACTTTCACTTGGCCACTGGAGTACTATTTCTACCAGCAGCTATTCTGCCATATTGTCTACCTTGGGCTAATACCCCGACAATCAATATACAGCAAGCATTTTCTAGATGCAGGCATTGTGCCAAACAAGTTCTATTCTTTATGTTCTTTGTTACCCGCTCAAGAAATCTATGATGCAACTATTATTATTATGTTTATTTTTGCTATTTAGAAAACATAAATGAGCAGCAAATACTTTGGCCATGGTTATAGGGCTGTTGCATAACACAAAAAATATTTAAAGTGAGATGTGCCTGGTTTGAAATTTTTTGTTACAGACAGGATGAACTACTGTCTCCTAATGCAAGTATAGATTTATATAAAATCCTTCAACATCATTAACTATATATTATCAAGATTGTATTAACTGAATGGTGGGAAGGGCCAAGGGAATAAGCTTATGGTTTACCTGAAATCCTTCCTAACTGTGAAAAGAATATTTAGAGTATCTTTATAAGTCATGATGATCATCTTTTTTTTTTAATATCATCACTCTCAAGCTTACCCAATTGAGTTCCTAAACAGTTATATTTCTAAATTACGAAGTTGTGTTCACTGTCTACAAAAGACAGTATCAGTATTGACCACATGAGTCAAGAACAGTATTTGAAATGAAGAATGACAGATGCTAATCTCAATCTGGGTGGTTCCTTTAATAGAAAATTTTGAACACGTGGATTTTGAACTGAACATATATGTGAATAAAGAGAAGAAAGTTTATTTGTAGAATACACACATATACTAAAGGGAGATAGTGATTTGGAGAGAGGGGGAGAGAGAGGGAAAGAGAGAGAAAGAGGGAGAGAGAGAGAGAGA